>ARYC01008927.1:0-13256 GCA_000711775.1 Oxytricha trifallax
TTTTACTAGATAGAAATACCCTTTCAGATCGTTTCTATACAAACAGTGTTCCATATTCCTTATTGCTTCTTTCCATTGTATTTTGGTGTCTTAATACGTACTATATCGTCTGTCCTTGTTGTCTTTGACTGCCCATTCTGAGGGTTACTGATACTAATTCCTTGTTTTACTCTATCTTTCTAGTTTTTCTTCAAAGCATCTTCTCACTAGCCATTCTAGATCTTATTCTTTAAATTCTCTCCCTTCTTCAATGAATGTTTTCCAGCACTGCTTCCTGATGTCTGATATTCTTACATTCCTTTCCTTGTCTGCTATTTTCAAATCATCATCTTAATATTTCATTTTTAAGGTTACCATTTATTAGCTTATGGTCTGTTAGTCTTAATTAGTCCATTTCCCATTTCATAGTTTATACATTCGAAAAGATTTGGTCGAGTTGGTTCCCTTTAGTATGAGTTCCTACTCCTTCGGGAATGGATTATTTTAGGCCTTCTTTCTTTAGCTTTTACTAAGTTCTTTTAGAGGGAAGTCGAAATCTCCCATCACAATTATCCTCTGTTTATTGCATTTCGATTTTATTGACTTTATCATAAAAATCACTCTGTTTTGCAGTTATTTGACCTCCTCATTCTAATACGGAGGGATGTATAATGAAATGATAGGAAGAGGAAAACCCCCTACATTCAAAATATTCCATACCACAAATCGTCTTAAAGTCTTTACTGTCTTCATTTGGTACCTTCAACTGTTCATTGTTAATACTCTCCGTTCCTAGCTAGCTATGTTTAAGTAATATCTTAGCCATTTAACACAATTATCCTTTGAAATCTTGTTTCTACAAGCGCAATAAAATCTGGGTTTTTGTCTTCTATCTCCCTAAGCATTTAATCCTGTTTCAATTTGAAGTTCCATCCTCTTACATCTGTAATCACAATTTAAGTTCTATTTGTTCTTCAGGCAACTATCTCTTTTTACTGATAGCATCATTTCTTCTTTTTGTGCGTTAGTTTTTCGCGAATCTTTCATTCCTTTTAACCGATACTTCAGCTTCCCTTTGTGGTTAGATTAAATGAAGTTGTCGGTTGTTCTCCACCGTAATTGAAAAAATTGTTCAAATTTTTGCAATTATTACATTTACTATGAACACTCGGGTTTTTATGATGATAGCTTTATTGATTCTACTTTGAATATTCAAAGTAATCTTGAAATAATTTCTGGGTTTGTTGTTTTTTCATCTTTCTTCTTCTGCTAGAATGCTGATCTATCTCTTCCATCTAAGTTCTCGTTTACCGCCCTTTTAATTTCTAATTAATTGTGTTTATTAATAATTTTTTTATTATTAATTTAAACAAATATTTTAGACTTTGTCATGCAATTTATTACTTAAATTTTAAAACTTGGCAAAACCACCTGCATGAGATTGTTAACATATCTATTACAATTATTCAAGCATGTCCTACAGGATAAAAAAAATTTCGAGTGTTCCAAAGCAATGGCACCAGGATATCGACACATAGAGAGTAATCAATAAAATTATGACTGCAATCAAAAATAAAATACATTATTATTTTATAAATTATTCAATCTTAAAGTAATCATACAATAAAAAAATATAATTTTAGAAAACAATTTTAATACTTGGTAATACCTTTCTAAGAAACTTGCGAATTTATGTACTTTAATTATTCTTAAAAGAAGTGAATGATTAAAGATTTATTGTTGATGGGGACCATTACACTCAAACTCTAAGAAAATAAATTATTTTCTTAGAGTTAGAGTGTAAGGGGGAGTTTCATCTGAATTGATTTTAAGATAAATGATATGAAATTTATTTTTTGAGTTATTATTTTATACTTGTGCGGTATTTTGAATTTACAAATTGATCAGCATCTAACTTAATATCTTGAAATTGTCTTTTTTTATTGAGTTTTTTCTTCTGATATTTTTATTTCATTGTATATCTTATTTTATTTTCACAAATTTTTCCCGTTTAATTCATTCTTTTATACCAAATACTTCTTCAATGTTTCTCGAGTTTTGTATAAAATCATAGTTTATTAGTTCATCTGTCTACTGTATTATTCTCATTCTATCAGCCCTAATTTAAATTACTCGAATAATCATGTAATTCGTAAAATTAATTTTGTATCGTGACAGAATTATTTGTAGGAGCATTCCATTCTATTATTTCAATATATTAAAAGCATGTAAAAATTTTAATGTTTTGAGTTATTAAAACAATCATTAAGATCCTCCCATCATATAAATAAAAACTAGTCAAAAGAATAAATAATAACCGTTCTCAGATGGACCTGATATTACTCAATAAGTTAAAGATTGGTCTATTCTTAATATTAAAGAAAAAATTTAAATTTTATAGGAGAAACATTTTGCTGAAATTGATGGCATCTGTAGCATTTTGTGGGTTAGAATTTTAATGAGTACATTTCTAAAGTTAGAGATAAAGCTAAAAACATGAAATAGAAAGTAAATTTAATCATATTAAAATTATACTATATTGCTCTATTTCTAGATTGCAGCATGATTTACAATCTAACGTTTAGTTTATTTTCAATAAGTCTGCTTTTATTTAATTTAAAATTTAAAATATTAGTTAAATTAATGAGGATTAAGATCTGAATGAATTTAAATAGTATTCTTATGAATTTCACTATAAATAAAAAGCACCTTACTCAAAATTCTCCACTTACATAAAATATTATAAAAGTTTTTCTTATTTTTTGGAAAAGTTTTCCTAATTTAATTTAAGATTGAAAAAGTTGGGAAAGACATAATCAACATCAAAGAGTTTTCTTATTAATTCTGCTTAAAAATGATATTATAGTTTATCCCAAGGAAGATATAATAAAGATGATACAATAGTTGCCAGCTGATGGGAGTATAAATATCATATTCAAAATAAAGGACTCTTTAAGCAAATTAGAGGCTAGATTCACAGACATGGCATTGTTTGGTTTTCAATGTTCCGTATGATGCATGCTTATATCATCCAAATTCAAGAAGACTATTTGCAAAGAAAATTCAAGAGTTAAAAGTGGACAATCAGTGATGCTAAATAAGGAATTGGGATAACTGGAAAAATTGCACCTTAGAGACATAAAAGACTTTAGCAAGTAAAAAACTCATAAGAGATAATAGACATTCAATGGTTTAATCTTATTTTGAGTTTTGAGTAATTTGATTATTTAAAAACTGTTTTGCTATATAAACACGAGTTACTTTGAATAAACTAAAGTTTTCACATTATTCAAATAGAATCATAAATGATCAAGTTAATTAAAGACAAAAGATTTAATAATATAATGATGTATCGTTGATTCCAATTTAATAATTTATTCACTCAAAATTAAAAATATTAAAATTGAATCATAAATAAAAATAATGCAGTCCTGTTATCTGGTTTTTAGAATCACTTTAAGAATTTAAAAATTGTAAAATGATTAAAATGGCTCTTCCAACACTTGGTTCTCTTGTATTATTGAAATATTTGTTAATTATTTAGTTCCAAAACAAATTTTACTATATTCCATTTGGAATATATAGGATGCTTTTGTAATTATCTTTGATAATTTTAATCACTGATTTAAAAATCTATGATTAAAATTCCTATTTTTACAATTTTTGTAAAACCCTAGTTTTAACCATTTATTTAATTAGGGAGCATTATTTATTGTTTTAAATGTAAAATTTTTAAACTAAAAAAACTTGCGAATTTTTATATATTCTGATTATATAATTATAATGTAAAAATTTTAAATGCTCTTTATAAATTTTATAAATTAATATTGCTTTTAACAACTTAATCAAGCAATGCTGATATACTATTGACTAATTTAAATATTGTCAATGAGTGTATTTTCAATGTTCAGGATTCATAAAATTACATTTAGACTTTTACAAATTCTATAAAGATTTTTAATTATTATAATTGGAATTAATTTGATTCATGGATATATCTTAATGATAGTTTATATCCATTAATAATTTTTTTTTAATGTGTTAATAGAACAAATTTCTACTACGAATTGATTAGTTTAAATTGTATATAGAATTAAGCTTAATTATTATAGGAAGATATCTCATAAGATTTATAAATTATGGAATTTAATCTTTATATTACTAAACTTTATAAGAGCTATATTAGCTTTAACATAACGTGAAAGTAGTTATATATTTATTTATTTTATTAGAGAAGATTAAATTTTAAGTATATATTATGCATTTTAATATTTATATATTTAATAAAAGCATTACCAACTTTTAAAATGCTGGTTATAGATTTTAACTGATATACAAAAGAATGAATGGAGCCTTTGTATTTAATAGCGATACATAGAATACTGTTCTTTTTCTAAATCTGATTATCTTTATTACATTAGGAAAATAACACAAATAATGATACTACGGACAATGTTAATAAATGATAGCAGGACAGATAGTGTTTATCAATGATTGTCCGGCGGACAATGTTTTTAAAAAGATTGTCTGGTGACCTTTTTAAGAGATAGTTTGATATATTAATGGTTTTTGATATTTAAAAGTAAAAAATCAAAATTAAGCAGGATACCAAAATTCAAATTTATAAATATGGAAGCTTCTATAGTTCTGGTTCGGTATGACTTTACTGAACTAGAGATGTAATGATTAATTTAATTGAGACAGCGCTTAGACTTGTAGATCAAGATCATTAGGAAACGATGCCCTTAACAAAACCTCGTAAAGGATGTTCATATCTTTGCTTGTCTTACGATAAGTTTGAAATACGTTATCGAATTCCATTATAAAACCTAAGAATGAATCAACCTAAGCTCTCATTCTACAAGTTTGAAAAAGAGAACTCTTTTGACATTAATGGAAACGCAACAGACTAAAGAGATTTGCAAGTTTTGCAGTATTTAATAAAATATATAATAAATATGATATCAGGAAACGAAAAAGAAGATTCTGGCATGGAGTGGTTGCGAAACAAAGATAATATTTTATCTTGGCTTTAAGAATAGATGAAAGAGTCGGATATTACATCCCCATTCATTTTTCAAGGAAAATCTAGTGAAGCCTTTTGTAAATCCTGACAGCATAGTTAGCTCCTTACTTCGTTTGTAATACTGAAATCTTATAAATCAAAAAGATAATATTTAATAAAATTAAAAAGGTATTAAGGGTACTCAAGAATAGATTTTAAGCCGTTCAATAAAAATAGGAAAAAATATTATGAATTGATAAATACTAAAATACAAAGAAATATATTATTTAAACATAATTTAGTCATTTTTATAATTTTTTTATTAAATTTATTATTGTTTTAATTATTATATGAATTTTTTACGAAGTAGTTAAAGTTATATATTTTTACTACTACATCCCAATCCTAGCATTTATACTTATTGATAAAATAGATAAAAATAGATAAAAATAGGATAAATTAAAATAAGAGATTTATTAGTAATTATAACTGTCATTAATTAAGTAGATAAGTAAGTGTAATTTGATTTAATTTTAATTTTAAATTAATCAAAAATTAAATATATATAATTAGTGGCCTAGTGGTATGCCAGGGTCTTAGGAGACCACTTCTAAATATTTAATTAATATATGATTTAAAACGTTATTAATATATATTAATTAACAAATTGAGCAACAATCGGAGACCACCAGCGCGGATATTTGATTTGCTAATAGGACACTGTAATCTTAAAACTGTTAGCAAGATTCAGTAAGAATATTAAAATAATCATATCTCACAACCGCCACTATTTCTTTCTACAGGTGGAGAATGAAGGCAGCTCAGACCTCTGGAAACAGTGCCAGCGCGTAATGACGAGTCAAATTACGAAGTTCATTCACGTTCTAATTAGAAGAAATACCTTTCTATTCGCTTCAAGACAGACTCTACTGGAGTTAACAAGTCATATTTCACTGAAAAGAGGCGCTTGGATGCGGATAATATGGCAGAATTGGAACTAACCGTTAAGCTACTAGTACATCAATTATTCGATAAGTTTACATAAGCAGTAGATGGAGTGAAGCTGATATACAGGCCTTCTCAGCATTATAAACAGTTTATTGCAAAACAAAATGCAAAACACTAAAAGGAATTGTAAAAGCAAGAGTATGGAGCAAGAGTGTTTCTAGATGTTACAAATGACCAATGATTGAGAAGATTTCAGGGTCAGCACAGTCTTAAGATGAATATATCTAGATGAAAGCGCATGATATACCTCAGCTAGTGGCCATTGCTAAATCATATAGCTAGATCAATTACGCTGATCAGGTGATCTAGAAATCCGGAGTCGCCATTGAGGAGAAGATACAAATAATAACATCTCTTCAGGACTTTATTGAAGTACTAAAAAACAATGACAATAACTCCAGTTCCCCAAAAGATGCTGATCTAAAAACAATGGGTTATCTCCATATTCTTGATGCCCTTTATGAGCTCCTAATCAAGAGAAAGAACAGTAAGATTCACAACTAGTGGATATTCGGGCCAACATATACCAGGAAGTAAAAAATCACTTACATTCTGGAAGAAATATTTGTTTGCGAAGAATACATGCAGTCTAACTCTCATTTTCACGTCCTCATGGAAAATATGGAAGAAGCGTGAGCCAAAAATTCTAATTCGCTTAAGAGATTTATCTTGCTAAGGCTTTTGGATAATCTGGGATAGCTGGAATGAAACGGTTGATGCATAGTGAAGTGATAGCTAATGAGCAGTAGTACGGCAGCGTTGATTGCAATTACATTGAGTAAAAATAGAGTAAGAATCCAAAATTAAATCAAATAATCAATCATTTATTCACGCTATTTTAATATTAATATTTTTAATCTAATTAAAAAGCACGTATCTCGAAATTTTAATCATTTTGAGATACGTGCCAAATAAATATAATTAATTATTCAAACATTAAATCACTCTATATTAATGAAATTAAGTATTTATCAAAATGAAAGTTCATTCTATTTATATTTTAAAGTATAATATATAATTAATAAATCATATAGAGATTACTGATTATTTTTAAAAATCTTAGTTTAATTTAGAAATAATTTACTAATATTATTCAATCTTAATTTATATTAAAAATGAAATTTTATTTTGATAAATACTTAATTTCATTAATATAGAGTGATTTAATGTTTGAATAATTAATTATATTTATTTGGCACGTATCTCAAAATGATTAAAATTTCGAGATACGTGCTTTTTAATTAGATTAAAAATATTAATATTAAAATAGCGTGAATAAATGATTGATTATTTGATTTAATTTTGGATTCTTACTCTATTTTTACTCATTGGATGCTTTACCATAATTGCATCTAACGCTCAACGCTCTGCCCTTTGATAACATATATCCCGAAGATGCTAACGCTTTTAAGGCAAGATATCTGCAATGCCAATCTGAGATTCTGACATAGAGCGAGAATGAGGCATTTGGCTTAAATAATTAAATTTGGTGAATTGTTTAAATTAATCAAGTTAAATATTCAAAAATTCCAAGTTAGAGATTTTGCATGTAAATTATAATAATTGCAGTGATTAATAATTTAAAATATTATTGAGACCAATTCGGTTGACAAGAGTATAAACTAATGTCCGACAAACAATAAACTTAGTGTAACAGTCACGAATGTTATAATGTACAGTAATATAGCCAAAAGCAAGGGTGGCCTCATCAGTCTCGTTCAATCAAGTATCAACATATTGCCTGTAACAAACATCATCATTTAGACTTGCCTGAGTATTTATGATAACTCAGCAGATAATGGTGGACTTATGATTGTAGGAAGCAGATAAATCAGTTTTCTTATCTCGAATTTAGAAATATATAACACAGGTTCTATATAACAAGCAGGAGTTATAAACTTGGTTGATGCCACCAAGTTAAGAATCGTGGATTCGACTATAAATGATTTCAGTTCTCCAGATGACTCATTGCTTCACTCAACTTCACAAATTCTTACACTGGATAGACAGTGGTACCTTCTACATTAACACTTAACAACTGACTCAGCTAACACTCTATTAAACTATTTTAAGTAATTCTACCTCACCATAAAGTGGAGGAGTATTTTATGTGGGCACTATTGGAGGCAGAATAAGTATCACTTCAGATACATCGAATGGAATGACAAGCAGTTATCAAGTTTTCAATGCTCCACAATATGGTTCATTCTTAGCTTCTTAAACTTCCACTGCTTTCAATTTGTTAATACAAGACTCGCTTATTGAATGCTAATTACTCTATGATCTTTCACAGGTAACATCAGATTTAGATCTTTCATCCACAGATACAGCAGAGGCTATCTATGTAGCTCAATCAACTTTAGGTATAACTTCAGCTAGAAATACTTATAGAAATTGCTACACAGCTAATAATGGAGGAGTTTACAATTTGGTTAAAACTAAGTTAACAGATTCAAACTCTTTGTTTTATCAAAATGCTGCTCTGAGTGGAGGGGTCATTCGAGGAGATGCTAGCACTATTACAATAACAAACTCTGAAATGTACAAAACTAGACCTATCAGTGCCAATAATCGTATAAAGAAGAAATCTATAACTAATCAATTAGATAACTTTAATAATGTGAATTCCGTAGCCTTCCTCAAAATTTTGCAACTTTTTTCGAGGAAGGCTACAGATTTAATTAAATAATTAATTTAAATCATAAAAATCTTCAATCTTTATCTATTTTAAATATCGTTTTAACTCTCTCATTTTTAATTTAATTCATTTATGATCTCTATATAAATTAAGTTATAACTGTTTTTACAAAATTATTTAAATAAAATAAAAATTTTATTAAAATTTATTGATAAGTGTACATTATATACTATACCTTATAATATTAAAGTCTGATCATTTCAAATTTGTATTATTGGTTTCATTGTCGAAAGTAAACTGTCTAACTATCTTAATTTATGTGGTGGATTCTATAAATTTAGATTGTAAAACACATAGTCTAATTACCTCTCCTTCAGGATGTTTCATGTTGTATGCTATGTATTATTTAAGGCCTTGAATAAAGTCTTCTCTAATAGCAAATCCTATAAATCCAATTCGTTCACAACAGAGTTCTAGCAAAATCATACCATAGCTGTAAAATCTTTAGCACAATCACCTCACTTTAATTTGTCAGATTTAGGATGGTTATAAACACTTCCAAACTATTACTCATCAATATCAGCCTCTTCTATTCTAGTGCAGTTTTCAAAGCTTTTTAATTATACTACTTTTAAATCGTTTGATACAATTATATTTTCTGGATTAATATCGTTATGCACAAATCCTAGTGAATGGAGCTGCAATATTGAGAGCAGTATTTGCATTAATAACATATTTTTTTATTTTCAAGTTAGATCAATTTTGTCTAAGATATATTCTAATGTATAAAATTGATTTTTTATTTCTATGCAAACGTGAGTGTTTGAGTAAGTTAATCTTTAATACTAAGCCAACCCAGTTTTATTTTTATTTTGAACTTATTAGAGCATACATGTAAAATTTAATTTAATTAGTTGAGTTGCTTTTTAAGAACTAAATTGGAAATATTTTCTAGCAAATATCTGAGCAGAATTTTTCTGTAATGCAATATTTACTTTACGACTTTACCTTATTACTCTTAAACCATTTTAAAGCCAAAAAGTTGCCAACTTTAGAACATTTTCCTCGAATGCTACATTTAATCTTTTAACTATATGGAATCAATTTTGTTATGAAGTTTCTGATTTTAATTAATATTTTTCCAGTCTTATTTGATCTTACATTTTTTAGTTATTTGTTTTCTTGATGAAATTTTATTTATTTATCAGTTATGTAAACTGATCTATCAATACCTTTTTTAATACAAAGTTCTATATCGTAGTATTTTATAGCGTAGTGTTTTTTTACATTGTGAGAAGAATTTTTTATACCCATACATAAAGGGCATTAATAAGTTCCATTTTAAAGTTTTTATCTTCTGTATTTAACTTTGCAAAAATGATATTTATTTTAATGTGATCTTAAACATTCTTGATCAGAAATTAATTATCTAAAATGAACAATTTAGCATATGTATAAATCTCCAAGTGCTGGTTCATTAATTGAATTAAAAATGTTTGTATGTGATGATATTAATTTGCTATCTTTTTACTATTCTATTTATTTCAAAGAATATCTAGAGTCTTTTTAATCATCTGTATTATTAACTATTTAAAAAAGGTTCTTTTCTTTATTTCTTTCAAGAAATCAGAAGCAATTAATTATTGCAAAACTCTCTTTATTCTATTTCAAAAACAGAACCAATAATATTTATATTTTTTTGTGACTACTTTAGACTATGACTTTTCATTTTTAAACTATCTATTATATTTATAAATTAATAAAATATTTATATAAATCAAAATATAGAATATGATATATCTGACGTAAACATATAATGAAATGAACAATTTATAAAAACTTAAGTCTAATTTTAATCATTAATTTATTTGTTTAAAAGTGGTAAATGGAACAAATTATAATTATTAATGGTAGATTTTTATTTTTTATGATAATTTAGTATTTAGTTGTTTGAATTAAATTTGAATATTTTTTTAAATGAAATTAATCAATAAAATATGTTCTAATAAGTATATTATATTAAGGGTATTACTTTAATTAGTAGTAAGTTATATAAGAGTAATTTAAATTTCATTAATATTTAATTGGCTTTTAAAATTCTTAATATAACCTTAATTATAAAATAATCAGAAAAGACGATTTGGGGAGCAAACTATTAAGCTATCACCTGATGAGCTTATATAAAGATTTAGAAGCAAAAGACATCTATGATTATTTAGAGTATTAAGGTAATTTATCTTAGCTTAATATATTTTAGTTGGGATCTTCTTACCTTCTTATGAAAATACAAGATTTGATTTTTTAAGAGAAATAATAAGTGGAGAAAAAATGGCTTTCAAATTAAACTAAATTGTTCAAATTAAAGTCCCATTCTAACCAGAACTCACTATTTCTTCATTGTATAAAAAGATTAGTGAGGATAAAGAGTTTAGCAAGAATATTCCAAGTTTGAAGAAAAAAGGCTAAAAAATAAGAATTGAAAGGGATTTTTCTGCGGATAAGGCACCTAAAGAACAGGAGCTAAGAGATAAGATTTCTTATTGCTCTGTAAAAAGATATGAAGGGGCATAACAATAGTCAGCAAAATAAACTATTTAAGTAACAGAGGAAAGGGCTAAGTAGCTTAAAGAGTTTCCATATATCTCATGTATTTATAGATTAATATTAATACTTTATAGGTAAGAAAGGAATGTCAATATTTCTATTATAGGATAGAAAACTAGTTGCTTAAAAGAAGAAAATAAAGCTTCCAGAAATAAAAGCAGAATTTGCAGAAAAATTTCAGATAAGTAAGTAACCTAGAATTGAAGAGCTTGCAAGACCATGTGATATAAAAATGGAGGACCAATAAAATTTACAACCAAACTAATTTATCTAAACTTAGAGTGCAAAAGAGAGTAACTATGTAAAAAAATTTACAATTTGATAATTATTAATTGTCAATTAAATTATTCACTCATTACTAAAATATTAACTTAAAAAGTTAATAGATACCTAGTACCTATTTAATGAGTAGAGAACAAAAGAAGGGGTTTAAACAACTCACCCTTCGTTACTCAAAAGGTACTAACTAACTCTTCTACGAAGACAACGGGGCTGATTAACAAACAAATAGAAAGGTAAAACAAAATCTATCTTCTAAATCTAGAGGTCCGCTAACAAATAATAACCTCGCTATCCTGCCCCTCCATTTATAAACAATTATGAAAATATTTAACTTCAAAGAAACAATATGAGATGGACTTCACTCCCAACAGTCATGAAAAACAAAACAGACCTAATGCTTAATATAAAGAAAGTAATTAATGAAGTTAGTATCAAAGAAACTAGCTTCTTTACATTAGTCTAAAAATGTAGAGACACCACAGACTAAGTCCTCAATGAATCACTCCCCCTCACACAAGACGAACTTTAAGTCTCACAAATAAAATGTATGAATGCATACTAAGCTCACATCAATCTTTTATTCGTCATGATCTTAAAAATAAAAAAATACAACTAAACAAAAGAGATAGGACATATTCAGGACATATCGATATCCACAAAAAACAAAAACTTTTGAATACCACTTTAGGGAGGAAAGATTCTAGGCGCTTATCTATTAACTAGCCTTCACAATTAAATACCCCTAGGTAATATAAGAATCAGCCTTCAAAGTAGCAAACTTAGCTATAAAGTCTCTTGAAAATATAGCAAATTAAGACGGTCTGAAATCAACTAACTAACTAAAACAGAACCTCACCAAACAGCCTAAACTTCCACAAAATACCTCAATAGAAGATTTTGAGATGCAAGATGAAGATGCCGAACAAATAGACATCTCCACAAAACCAAGGAAAAAACCTAAACCTAAACCTGACATCTTTAATGATGACGCATCAAACCAGAAAAGTCTAACCAGTATACTTTCATCTGATCAGTTTTACCTAGAACTGAAGTCCAACATCAATAAAGTTAATAAAATTCACATCAGTAACTATAGACTATAATAATATTTTTAATTTAAAGTGTTAGGCACTGCTAAATACAAAATATATGAAAGGACCCTTAAAAACCTTACTTTATAGGCAAACCAACAAATTAAATGGTATTTTACCAAAACAAAAAACAAATACTTTAATGAACTAAGAAGTGAGGAACACGAAGAATTTAACAAATTTCATATAAAGGACTTTACAAAAAATTAACCTAAACGTCAAACAATCTTCGGTTAGAAACACCATGATTGCACTTTATGTCGACTCAAAAAGATACAATCTCGAAAGACTAAAAAACCAGATATTCCCACACCTATAGCAATTATCAATGTTTAAAACAAAGCCGATAGGCATACAAATGGGGCGCACATATAAACTGGAACTAAAGTTTAAAAAAGAGGAAGATGCAAGGGTATTTATGATAAACTTGCACAAAGAAAAAGTTACTAATCATAGAATCTGGAAAGGAGTTACCAGATGGAAGAGAAAGAAAAACTGGACATCCATATAAAGACAAAGAAGATTTACGAAAGACCAGATTACTTAAAATGAAAAGGGCTAGTCCCTTGTGTATATTAACATATATTTAAGATCGGGGGTCCTCAGAGACCTCAATGTGATCACATATTTATTATTTTTATTATTATTA
>ARYC01008929.1:0-15074 GCA_000711775.1 Oxytricha trifallax
ATTCTTTCTATATCAATTAAAGGAGGAAAAGTAATATAAAATTGTAAACTTATAAGATAAAAAAGAATTATACCAATAACAAAGTATAACATCAAAATATTTGTAGAGATTATTAATTTAATAACTTAAATCTTTTCACAATCTTTAATCTACTCATATAGATAAAAAAGATAACAGTCCACTTAACTTGATTATATGTTGAAATTAATTATATTAAAATAAATTCAAATATTTAAAATGGGCTAAACATGTTCCTGCACTGACAGCAACGACAAAGAACAAGAAGTTAGAACTGATCCAGTAAGTGTAGAAGAATTTAGTTGTAGTCTAGTTATTTCAAATCCAAATATAAATTCAAAAGATATCTCCCTTCTATATATAAATCAACATTACTTACCTCTTTTTTGTAGAGACAGTTGAAGCAAGGTGTTAAAAGTAACAGCAATAATACAGCCCCAGCAGCTTAAAATAATGCAAAAGCTCAAGCCTAGTAAAAAGCTTTCTCAGATAATAAAGCCCTAAATAATAACATAAGCTCACAAGCAACAACTACAGGTGGAATTCATTTAGGTACTGGAAAATCGGATGATCCTATCACATAAATGGAGATGTAAGCTTAAAGAGAAGGATTGTAGTTTATTGAGGAGTTAGTATTTGAAAATGGAGCTGTATATAAAGGTTAGTCACAATTATTAGAATTTACTGAGTCATTCTGTAATTCAAAATGAAAGTGCTGGTCTGTAATTTCAAGCATTTAATTTGATATTCAAGGCAGTTTTTAACACATTAATGTAGGATACTTAAAGGATTAAATGAGACATGGACCTGGATTCTAGATATGGCCAGATGGAGCAAAATACGAAGGTTAGTGGCGCTTTAACAAAGCAAATGGTAAGGGAAAATTCTGGCATGCAGATGGAGATGTCTATGAAGGAGATTGGGAAGATGACAAAGCTAATTTAAATAAATGCTATTAATGCCTTTAATGTTTTATGTTCGCTAATGGTTATGGCGTTTATGTACATGTAAATGGAGCTAAATATGAAGGTGAATGGAAAAATGATTTATAAGACGGACACGGAGTGGAGTCATGGAGTGATGGAAGTTAATCGATTTCATTGATTCATTATCTTTCCCATTACATTAATTTCAATTACTTGAATACTCAGGAGGCTATAAAGAAGGAATGAAGCATGGAACAGGTAAATACGTATGGAACGACGCTTCAACCTACGACGGTTAATGGTATGAAAACAAAATAAATGGGGTAGGAATTTATGAATGGCCTGATGGCAGACGCTACGAAGGCGAATGGAAAGAAAACAACATGCATGGGCGTGGTCTTTACACTTGGAGAGATGGCCGCAGATACGAAGGAGAATACTTCAATGATAGAAAGCATGGCTACGGCACTTACACATGGCAAGATGGAAGACAGTATGCTGGCTAGTGGTAGAACGGAAAATAGCATGGGGATGGTGTGTATAGACAAGGAACTGGCTAGGAAAGGAGAGGCTACTGGGAAGAGGGCAAGAGAATCAGATCCTCAGATGAAGAGTGATATTAAAATTGATATATTCATATGAAATTGAAAAATTTACACAAATTTTAAACATATATTCTTAAGCAAATTATCCTTCTTAACATTTTGCAATTAATTCACATTGCCTAGGTTTTTATAATATAAATTAGAGAAATAGATAATGAAATTAAACTTTGATTAATATAATTGTGCAAGTTTTATATTTCAGAATTTTACGAATCAAGAACTATCATCTGAGGATCCAGAGTCAGATGAATCATCTGAAGAATATAAATATTTTTAATTTATTTGTCAATTTATTTAAAATTAACTATTTAAATAGAATAGTTATGTCTATTGTTCTGTTTCTTTTTCATGTTCTTAGGTACTTCTTATTTCAAATTATTATTATGCTAATAAAATAAATGAGGAATTGAGAATCAATATCAGATTTATAGTAATAATGATTTTTGTTTTTTTCCTGAAAATTTAATTGTAGTCATCGAAAAATATTATAATATGTAAAAAAAAAAAGTTTTAATCCCAACGACAAATTAATCTCCCCTTAAAACTATCTTTTTAGTTTCTTACTTTGACTTAATAATTGTTTAATAATCAAGATAAATTTACAATAAAAATCATTTAAAATTTATTAATTTATAATATTAGCCTTTACTTTATTTATAGTTTAACTCTTTTTAACAATCCCAGCTTTAATCTGGCTTTTCGGTTGTTGCTACTTCTTCTCCTCCTTGACCTATTTAATCCCCTATACCTAGCTCTTATCAACCATCTACCAATTTTCAGTCTACCTCTGTTGTTTGTTTTATTTCTAGTCAAACATGTCGTCGTTTAAATCCTAGTTTTAATTGTAAAATTTCTCAAGTTATCGTTCCTCAGCATCCATTAATTTCATGATTTATGTGTAAATGTCTAATAGCTCTATTACATGTCTACTTTTTAATTTCCAGGTTTTAAGGTTTTCTTAGGAGCTGAAGAATAAATTCCCTGGGGTTTGTTGGTAGAATTACAATTCAAATTTAGATTCCAAATTATTATATAATATTTTAGAAGAAAGTTTAATCATGTGAAAATAGGATTAAAAATAAAAAGTTTAAGTTTCCTAATCTAGAGGTTTGAATGATTTAATATCTATAATAGGTACAGATCGCAATACTTTAGTCCCTTTCTTTGATAAGACTTATAAAAAGTAATCGCACTCATCCCTTGATGTATCTTTTATGAATTAGAACTATATTATGCATATAAACACTTAATAATTTAAGCACTTACCATTAATTATTCATCAGCTGAGATAGTTGAACTCTTAACAACAGCGTATTTCTTCCCGAATATCTCAGAAACTAAGTGCTAATTCTTGAATTCGCTAATCATCTCAGCTAATCTCTGGTTTTCCTCTCCTTTTTAATATAAAATATCTGTCATCGCTTTAAGAGTGGTGTCTTTGCCCATGATTTAATCTTGCATTTTGGTTATTTCAAAGTGTAACTCACTGTTTTAAGCTTCTCTTCTTTCTATTTCTGATTCGTATTTCAGTTTGACATCAAGCGATAAGTTACTGTTTGAGTGTGCATGATCTATTTCTAGCTTTAATTTCTCAATGTTTTTGGAATTCTAAGTTTTTAAGCTTAATATTTCATCATTATGCTATTATTTTAACTTCTACAAGTTCAAAATTGTTATACAGTTACTTTAAGAATATTTACAAATGACTGTATATATAAATTGATATACAAGTCTCTTTCGAGTTAAACAATTTATCCCTCCATATCCCTGATTTAGTCATCCCTGGATTTCAGAATAAGTTCTAAGTCTTTTTCCCTTTTTCTCAGTGGCTCAACTTGCTTAGCTGCTTCTTCGGCATACTTTCTCATATTTTTCAGTTCCTCATCTCTGTATGCAAGATCTTTTATTATAAATTTTAAAATCGTATCTAAATTGTTAATAAAAATACTTATGAAACAGATCTCTCTCAAATTTCTAGATGTTCAACTGTAGCTCAGATATCTTCTTATCTTATTATTATATAGTTTCAGTTTAATCACTCTCTTATTGATTTTGCAATTATTATTGCTTTTAAGCTGAATTGGATTTGCCAAAAGATAATTAGCTCATGAGGTTTTTTGTTGAACTGCCTCCAGTTGCCTCTTTCTACACAGTATGTTATATAAATTGTAAACTTACCTCATAAAGAAATGGATTTGACTGTAATTATGCTTGTAATTCACATATCTTATCATGTTACTTAGAGTGTTGTTCATGATACAAGTCCACATATTTAGCCTCTTTCCTCTTATTTTCTTTCTCGAGTAATTCATTTCTCTACTGCAGTGAATTGATTTCCTCAAGCTACTTTGATGTTTTGTCCCTCTCCTCGGTTATAGCTTTGCTGAGTACTTTCTTGATCTTCTTGAGTCTTTTGATTTCACTGTCTTAATCCACGGATGATTTCTGGCTTTCGGACATCCCATCATCATTGGACTTCTTGTCTTACTTCTTTGATTTCTTCTTCTTGTCTTTGGTTTGTGGGGACTTCACACTGGCTCCATCGTCTACGCTTTAAAGATCGTCTACAGTTTAATTATTGCAAATTTCATATATAAAATAGACAAAATATATATACTTAAATTAAATTTAATAATTTGAAAAATATGTTTGATTGGATTGTTTTGTAGATGGCTAGGACTTTTTATCTTTTTTGCTAGTTGAGTGAGAGGAGAGTTATTGAGATAGTGTCAGTTCTTCCATTTCTGTGATAATATATGTGTACAAATTTATAAGATTATATAATGTGTAAATTATTAATTGTAATATGACAGGGATAAATTAAATCAGTATCCCAAAAATACTATTGATGAAATACAATTGAATCGGGGAGATTTGAAAAATAAAATGTAAATCTAAATCTGAAAATATATAACTGCCACTAATGTAGAGTAGCTCTTAGATCAAATTTGGTCATAAGTACTTACCGTTAGGATTCAGATGAAACACCGTTAATGTCTAGAGCATTTCGACTTGATTCTTTCTCAGATTGGTCAGTTGACATAAGTTGACAGTGAGAGATTTCTATTTGTAGGGTAATTAACACGGATTTGACAGGTTGACACAGTTGACAGTCTATTTTTGTGTCTAATTCTCCGGATTTATATTAAATTACTAAATATATTACTTTAAAATAAATATTAATAAATATAATAATAATTAAATTTGACGCATTTGACAGGTTGACATAGTTGACAAGGAGTTTTTTATTGTCAAGTGATTAGTTAAAAATGATTTGTAATATATTAATACCGTTTATTAATTAAAACCATCTGGAGCAGTAATGGCGCAGGAATGTCTAAAGCAGAGAGTACCGAGCGTACCAAAACCAGTTCTTACCGGGTAGCAGGTGAATGTAGTCATAAAGTCGGTGCGTCAAGAAAAGCTGGTGTAGCAATCATATTTCTCAATGAATCAATATAGAGAGCACATGACTTAGCATTGTAGAAGTTGATTGATTTACCTTCTAAAAGGATACAGTTAGTGGCATCAACCTTAAGGAATGCGTTATAATCGTCGCCGGTGTTCATGAAACAAGTGGTGCAGTCTCTATTCTTGGTAAGAGCAGTATATTGCCTCTGTTGAAACCTTTGGTACGCTCGGTACTCTCTGCTTTAGACATTCCTGCGCCATTACTGCTCCAGATGGTTTTAATTAATAAACGGTATTAATATATTACAAATCATTTTTAACTAATCACTTGACAATAAAAAACTCCTTGTCAACTATGTCAACCTGTCAAATGCGTCAAATTTAATTATTATTATATTTATTAATATTTATTTTAAAGTAATATATTTAGTAATTTAATATAAATCCGGAGAATTAGACACAAAAATAGACTGTCAACTGTGTCAACCTGTCAAATCCGTGTTAATTACCCTACAAATAGAAATCTCTCACTGTCAACTTATGTCAACTGACCAATCTGAGAAAGAATCAAGTCGAAATGCTCTAGACATTAACGGTGTTTCATCTGAATCCTAACGGTAAGTACTTATGACCAAATTTGATCTAAGAGCTGCTCTAATTAGTGGCAGTTATATATTTTCAGATTTAGATTTACATTTTATTTTTCAAATCTCCCCGATTCAATTGTATTTCATCAATAATAGTTATTAATAAGAATAAATGACAAAGGATTTATTTGAATATGTTAAAAATTATTACTATTTAATTATTAAATTTACATTATGATTATAATATAAAAGATTCATCATAATTATTTGTTTAAGAAATAAAATTTCATTAAGTCTTGTTATATATTTTTCTATTCCAAATTTTTATTACTATACAATATTCTTACTGCTCTATTTAATATCATGTCTTATCTGGCTTAAAAGCAATGTCCTTTGATGGAATTTACATTACTGTAAGTATCACATCCATATGCTCTGTGTTTAAAATTAAAATAGAAATTAATTGTTAAGTTTCTGATTTAATCAGCTATATTTTATGAAATCAATGTATTACGGATATCATCCCTATCACTTGATTTCTTAATGAATATATCAATCTGAGTGAGTTTTTAACATTAATAGTTAAAGAAATTAATTTTTGTAGGAACTTTTGAAAAATAATTTTATCCAATAGAAGCCGTGGTGTCTTTTGTTCCAAAAAGGAAGTCAGAATCACCATTTCTATTACGTTCAACAATAGCATTTAGTCAGAAATCATTAACAGTTGGTTCTTAACCAATTACAACCACTAATAACTAAGAACATTTTTCACGGAAAACTTTGATGTTTGGCACACTGAAAAGATATCTTAAAGATTAATTGCTATTACAATTTCTTATATTTAATATAAGAATGAAATCTCTAAGTTTTTAATGCTTTTAATTTTCAAAACTTAGAATCTTGTTTAAAATAATGAACAAATGCTCTCTAGAAAAGTTCCTGTTTCATATAATAATGACCAAATATGAACGAACATTTCTCCTTTAAATAACAAAAATGAATCCCATAAATTTCTAATATACCCGTAATCAACTAGAAACACTTAATCTAAGTCCATGTTTAAGAGATCTCCATCAGAAATAAAGTAAATTTACAGACAACAATTATCTCCAAATCACATACCTTCAATGGAGAGTCCCCTGTTTTATGAATACTTAAAGTCTGATAAATTTCAGCAATATTTTCAGAAATTGAGGGAGAAAAAAGTTAAAGTTAATAAAGATATTTTGAAATTGTAAATTTAACAGCAATTCGATAATTAAAAAGATGTCGACATACATAATGATTACATTTAGCTAAGATAGCATAATTATAGGTAAATATATTAATCTAATCAACTTTGCACATGTTTGAGTTTAATATTAAAATAAATATATATTTTTAGGTACTCCACCGCAGATTTTTAAGTATAAACCAGTTTTGCGGTAGAGTACCTTAATTATAATAATTAAATAAAGTAAATAAAATTAAATACAGCATTACTTTATACAGAAAATGCATGAAATATTTATTTAATAAATTTTTTAATTAATATTAGGTTATTGTTACTTTTTAAGGCAACTTTACTTAAAGATTAAATATTTTAAGAGCTATAATTTAATTTATAATTCTCTTATTAATAATAATTAAATTACATATTACTTTTTCTACAAACTGCATTTCATATTTATTTATAGCATTTAAATTTAAATATTTTCATAATTTATATAATTAAGGTACTCTACCGCAAAACAGCCTAAATGCGGTAGAGTACCTAAAAATATAAATAAATCAATATAAATAAAGTGAAATGTAAAATCTTGATTATTCATATTAATTCACTCAAATGTATCTATTTTAGCTTAATTTATCCAAAGGCTATTGATTATCAAGAATAAAAAGATTGCATGAAGTTGTTGAAAATTGATTCTAAAAGTAAGGATTTATATCAAACTAGTAGGATGTTTGTCAAAAACACCAATATCATCTAAGCAAAACAGGAAAAAGTGAGAGTATATAACTAGTAAAATTTATTATAAAATGAAAATATCAATACTTAGCCAAGAAGTATAAAGAAGACTAATTCACTCATGACAAAAAGTCACATTCATTTAAATCAAAAAGATAATAATCAATGGAGTTATATCTAAAATTAGTAAAATTTAACAGATAGAGACTCATAATTAAAGCTTTTGAATATATAGACACCTAAATCTCAAGCGAAAAATAGGGGTAAAAGCATATTTACTAATCCAATAATTAACAAAAAATGAAAGTAAATAAATCAACAAAATTAAATCAGTCATTACGATATTAAAAGTAATTTAATAATGATTCTCTAATTTTAATTTTACATAAATTTGATATAGCATGAAATTTTAATGAAAGTTTATAATTTAAAATAAATATACTTTTATATTTTAAGGTAATTTTACGCATTATTTGATCAGAATAAATAGTGATTTATTGCATGAACACTAACTATTCTATTGATATTTTATCATTGAAAGAGTTGCTTATGTGATTTGGGTGATAACTACATTTATTTGGCAGGTAATTTAAGAATATTCCTCCCACTCTGTAAAGTACCCATGATTTTCTTTTATTTATTGCCGTCTTCATACTCCCCAGCATCTCCCCCAGAGTAATCTGAAATATCGTCATCTCCACCTGCGTTACTGTATTGATAAGCTCCATTCTAGAAATTACTATACAAATTATTGCTATATAAGTGAAAATCTGTTTATTCATTGTGTTTTTTATTGGAATTATTTATGCTCTTGAATTCAGGAGGGCTTAGTTTTTATTTATCTAATGTTAACGCTTTGTTAAATATTTATTGCTTCTTGTTTTATTTTGTTTTTGGCGATGTTTAAATTTCCTTACTTTCTTCCATGTTATTATCTGTTAGTTAATTTTTATTATTGACTTCATTGTATTTGTTATTCTCTTACTAACCATTATTGTATATTGACAAATTACTAGATTTGAGGTTATACTATTATTGATTATTATTGAGTTCGAAATAAACTGCTGCTCCAGTTTTAGGACTGAACATTTTTGAAGTTTGGGAGAATATATTTGAGTTGAAATTTGAAGCTTTTCTGAAATTCTTGCTCTAACTACCTCCATGAGGGTAGATTTAACTAATTGTAGTGTTGCATACGCTGGATTCTTCGTAAAGTGGTTCCATAGGCGGCATGTATTTTGTAGCCATTTTGCTTCGAGGTGTCTCTGTGAAGTTATAAAATTGCAGTATATAATTGAAATAAAAGGAAGGTAATTGTTATAAGCAGAAATATAGAGAAATCTTTAAGCAATGAATGGTAATGGCTGAATAATTTCCTTGCACAATAAGTCAAGACTGTCACTCCAATCATATTGATTATAATTATTACTAGAAGAATTATTGTAGGTAATCGTTTGATATCACCTAAATCAGTACTGCCCTCCTAGTCATTATAGTCATATGAGATTATTCTGAATAAGTACAAATCACACAGATAAAACTATATAATTATGAGCATGTTGTACATAATCATCGCAAATATAGTCACTCTCTCCAAAGTTTTTACTAATTTATAATCTTTCTTTCTTTGAATGCTAAATCCAATCAAACTTATTGCATATCCGATTAATCCCTCGATTAATTATATTCCGCAAATCGAGTATGACAAAGGAAATAATCCATTTTCATTAGTGGGCTACAGTAAAAATTTGTGATCATCAGATATTACACATAAAGTAACGAATGTAGGTGGGGATGAGAAGCCAAATTGAAGGATTGAAATAAGCAGGAAAAAGGTTGAGATAATGAAAATTCCATTGCTGACTAGTCTTACTATTTGATTCCATTTATATAGCTCATTTTTCAAAGTCTTGAAGGTCCGTACTGATTTAATTATTGTTAGATCTGAATTTACCATTTAGAAATCCTTCGCTGATTTTCTATTTCGATCTTCATGACATTTATCTATAGCTGTCATCTATGAGTTGGCTCGCTATTATAAATGAGACTATAATCTTATTGAAATCTGTTATAATTTCATATGGAATATCTTTAGAAATGTTCAATGTTGTTTATATAAAATAGTTTATATGATAATACTGCAACTGAGCCAAATTTTATTTCTCTGAGTAGTTCAAAGTTTGAGGTCTTTAAGATTTTGGGGATTTTGACTTATACCTTTTGTTTACCTCTGATTTTCCTTTATTACTTTGATGATAAATCAGCTACTAATCATCACTTTCCACTGATTAAGACTCATCCATTAAAACTTTTAATATTAATTAAAAGTGATTTTTATTACATATAATTATTATAAATAATTTTAAAGGAAGAATCATATTCATATTTATAGCTATTTCTTAGATTTTAAGCATAATTAGATGATATATTACATAAACTTTCATTATTGTAAGAACTTAGGTTCATGTATGTTTCCTTGGGTTGTACGATCCAGCCTTAAACTCTTATTCATCAACCTTGATCTCTTCATCATCAGCAGCTGTGATGTTGGTTAAGTCTGCACTAGCAGTTTGCTTTCTATTTTTATTTGTAAGTCTTGCCCAGAAACCCTTCTTCTTTATTGACTGTTCTACACTGGTAGTCCTATCATTGTTAAACTAGTCTCCACCGCTACCTGTTCGATTGCCTCCGCTGCCAGAGTCTCCACTTCCACTTGTGCCACTTAACTGACTTTTTATTGACCCATTTTAAATCATAAAATTTGACTCTGGTGGAGCCAAAACAAATTACTCTATGTTAGAAGTTAAACGCATGGTGAAACAGTTCATAATGAAACACAATGCGAAAAGTGACAGTAAAATAGCAGTCACAGCTATTGCAGCTTTGGGGTCAGCGACAAAACTAGCTAGGAAGTTACCAAAACCTTAGTCAACCTCCTCGGTATCTATGTTCGCTACTTCTGATTGAACTTTAATATAGAGACCAACTCGACAGATTATGAGCAGTAAGTAAAGTGCTAAGACTATTTTAGTGTATTTTCTTATGAATCGGATGAGTTTCAGACTTTTGACATGATCAATTAGTGCTATCAAAAGTAAACCATGTATCACTAATAACAAAGACCCAATTATCTCAAACATATACAGTGCGCTAGTTAACTACCTCAAATATTTACAGTCGTCAGTAGGCTCTAAGTGATTACACCTCACATCTGGCAGATAAAAAGGTGCACTTGAGAATCCAATGCAGGCATTAAGGAGTATGAAGATAGCCCAAAACATGAAAAAGTAAGCGCAGATTTTTATTCTTTTCTGGAATTTCCTAATCTTTCTCATTTCTCGGATTTCCTTCAGTCTTTCATCTGAGGCAAAACGCAAGTGACTGGAAAATTCACTCATTAAAGATTTAGAAAAATAATAATAATTTCTCAATGCTATAAAAATATTAAGAAAGTTATTTATAAAAACTTTTTAAAATTGTTTGAAGGTATACAACTTTTTTATTGAAAAAAATAAAAAAAATAAGCAATAATAATTTTTTGAATCAGGCTGATAATGATTTTATGAATTTTTATTAAGAAATAGTGCAATTTTTATGTTATTTTTACTAATTCTTAGAGCTGATTATCAGCATCCATGCTTGGCTTTGTTGTTTTCTTAATAAATGATGAAGATCTACTGGTACTAAACTATTTTACATAATACATTTAAAGATAACTCTAAAATATCTAAACTATAATATTTTTTTTATAAGTTTATTGCTACGTCTGAATTCCATTATTATCAATTTATATACTATTTCTAATAAATTTACTAAATTTGTAAATATTAATAGAAAGACATTAATTTGCCTATTAATAGTTAGATAATAAATTAATTTATAGATAAGATAGGATAATCGAGATTTTAAAACTAATTTATGAATAATGATGATGATGACGAATGAACTCAATGTAGTATATTTAATGAATGATAATTAAGAAACTATTTATAATAAATTCATGATAGAGCAAGATATGTTAAATTCTTACAAGCTTATAATTAATATCTTCAATTATATTTAATTAATTTAATCAGAACATTCACCAATAATATATTTATAGTATATTATAGAGTGATGTGTATATATTTTAATGATTCTGCAAAATGACTTCGTCATCAAGATAGGAATAAACTTCGCAATATCAATTTTCATTCAAGATCTTTTCTGGCTTTACTCCTTACCTCACAGAGGAGGCAGCTGATAAGCTTCGAGAGTACAAGTATGCAGGAGGTGATAACGGCATCGTATATAAATATTTCTACAATCCACTGGCTTTGAAATTGGTTCAGTATTTGCCTGATACTGTAGCGTAAGATCTATACTTTTATCTCATTCACTCTTTTATTTAATTTTAAAAAATTTTAAAGCAAGATGAGTTTGAGGTAACATATGGGAATTTAATTTTTTATCTTTAAAATTCTTTATAGACCTAATCTGGTAAGATCATAGATTATATTCGTCACTACATGATAACCTTCATGTCTATTCCCTCTTTCTTTATGACATACTCATTCTCTATTTATAGTTGACATTGATAGGCTTTCTGTTTACTGTAGTGCCCTTTTTCATGCTTTTCGGTTTATATGGATTGGACTTTGAGGGGAAAGTGCCAGCATGGTGGTGTTATATGGAAGCAGCGTCATATTTGATATATCGCATATTAGATGAAATGGATGGAAAGTAGGCTAGACGCACAGGCAACTCATCTCCTCTCGGTCTACTCTTTGATCATGGATGCGACTCAATGACTGCAGCTATCTTTACTTTGATGATTTTGAAAACTGGCCAATGTGGAAATGGTTTGCTAGTATTAATGGGCATGGCCGCAGTTAGTTAATCTTTCTACTTCTGTACTCTAGAGGAATACTACATAGGAGGTTTGTTCCTTGGCTTGGGAAACGGAGTCACAGATGCTTCTCCAGTATTGATATCTCTCTTCGTAATCTAAGGAGCGACTGATTGTGAATTTTTCGCAAGAACCCTTACATTGCAAATAAGTGAAACTTATATCTTCAGCATGACATACATTCATTTGATTGCTTGGGCAGTTATAATCTCCTAGGTTATAGCCTCTATTTACAAGTAAGTTAAATTAAGGAATATTTGAATTCAATAAATAAGCAATTAAATAATGTGTTAAATCTTTTCATAGCATTATTTGCATTCTGAGAAAGAAAAGGGTCTAAGCAGGTGAGATTGATTTGGGAGAGGAAGTTTAAATAGCACCTTTATTGCAGCAAATTTTTGCCTTTTATCTTATTCTGGGGTTGGTTTCTTTCGCATGTATAGTTCAAGAAAATCCAATAATTAAAACTTACACAATTTACTTTATTTTATTAATGATCTATTCTGATTTACTTTCAATTATACAATTGTAAACCTCATTTTCATCCTCACTAAATAGTCATTATATTGTTTGAGTATACCTTGCTTGCTCTTCGCATCGATATACTCTCATTAAACTATTCACATTCAAGTATCTCATGTGAGCAAGTAGAAGTTCAATCCTTGGACCAGAGTACTGCTTGTTAATTCCCTAGTCTTAAGTCTGTTTATTTTAACTTCCCTATTCTTCAAGTAAGATTTTTCTGATTTTACATAATTTATTCTAGGAAGAGCATCAACCAGTAAAATTAAAACCATGTCTAAGAATACTTATGATTACTTATAAACCCACTCAAAGAATTTGTTAGTTTAATAATAATTATATTATATGTGTTCTTCATTGTAGTATTGGTGATAACCCTATACTCTCAATGGCACTATATCCTCTGTATCATAGATGAAATGACCACTATCTTAAGTATAAAAGTATTCAGAACTAAGTAGTCCATGCAGAATGAAAAGGAGCCCTTGCTAGATAAGTAAAGATAAAACAAACGATAATCAGACAGCAATAAAAATTCACCTCTTCAAAGGAAAAACAGCAGTGCTTCAAAAAGCAGTGGAAAGAGTTCAAATAGTAATAAACCAGTTAGAAGAGACAAATAACAAATATATATATATATATATTATATTTAAATATGAGACACCTAAAATAATAGTACAAATCAATCAACTACAGTTGATGGATAAAGCATGAAATGAAATAAATTTAGAAAAATAATACAAAAATGTTAATCGTTATTTATTAGTACAAAGAAGTATTAAAGTAAAGTAGAAATATCCTTACCTATTCAAATAACTCTTAATTATGTATAATTTGGAATTATTAGACAAAGAAAACAATATTAAAGAATATATTAAAATATTGTTATCATTTTTTTCTACTACATTTAACAGAATGTAGTCAAACTCTAAAATTTAATAGTATTATACTTCACATAGTTCATTCATCCTCTAATTAAACCACTTAATTTAACTATTATTTATTTTTCCCAAGAAATTTATGACTGAGAACTTCCTCAGGTGATATTCTTGTACCAGGATTCCAGTCTAGCATTGAACCAAGAATATCAATAAATTCCTAGTTGTCAAAAAGTAAATTTGACGTAGTATCAAAACCCTTTTTAATTTACTTTTTCATGTTTGCCATTCCATTAGAAAGAACAGTGATTTATTTTTATAAGATTTTCTGATTATCTCTGCCTTGAACTCCAAATATACCGTAATTTATTAGATGCCTACCATCTAAGCTTTTAACCCTACTTTTTAAAGAGAGCCATATTGGAAAGCCAGTTAAGATTTCAAGTAAAATAGACCCCAGACTCCAGATATCAAAGACAAAAGGACACTACGAGAAATCAGAAATCTCGTAGTTATTCTGGGTTGTATATTTTCTGGCAAGATATTGTTAAATTTCAGGAGGCAGGTATTCAGGAGTACTCATTGCAAATTCTCGCTAATCTTTAAGACTTTTACCATCACTTGATAGCATAAAAGCAGAGCCGAAATCAATGATTTTTAGAGACCTAATTTCTTGCATTGAGTCGTCAAAATCAATAAGAATATTATCAGGCTTAAGATCTGCATGAACTATGCCTAATCTGTTAAATAAAGAAAGAGCTTCACTCATTCTTATTACAAAGTCTTTTATTAGAGGGAGTGTATTTCGAATTGAATGATAGAGTGACCAGTGATTTTAAATACCAAAGCTTACATAAAAATACATAAATTAAATAAATTTCAAAGATGCGAGTTTTAGTTTAAGCAGTTATAATTAATTAAAAAGAAGAGTTTATATAAATAATTAAATTAATTCATAATTTAATTATATACAATTATAACCACATAAAACAAAAAAAAACTTTTTTTTATATTTTATTAATGATTGTTCAAGTTTATTTATTTTAAAGTATAGTTACCATTCTACAAGCATATAATATTAATGATTATAATTATAAGAATTTATACTTAACACTTTAAATATGCTAAATGTTTATTTAATTTTAATTGCGTGATAGAAATTTAGGTTTAAATTGACTTTATATATTCTCTCTCCTTTGTAGAATTCACCCTTAACTTCAAATAGTTACTCATTTAAACTTCTGCCTTTACATAATTCATATATTAACCATAGATCCTTTTTATCTTCAAC
>ARYC01008930.1:0-10849 GCA_000711775.1 Oxytricha trifallax
TATTAAATAAGAAACACAGAATGGGTATACTGAGAAAAACACAAAGAGATATCATACAAGGCGATGTTGAAAATAATCAACTACATCACCTAGAACAATACACAATAGATATCATAAAAATCAACAAAGGTCAATGGGGGCTACACATACTAGAAATTCTAACATTTATTTCCAAGAAACTAGTCAGGAAAGGCTACAATACTTTAAACCAGTTCTAAATACACCCAACCAAACTCCAATACGTCACAGAGAATAAAGACGACCAAGTCCAACTCTGGACTTAACAACTTTTCTAAATGTTAAGACTAATATCAACAACAACAAGTTCATCAGACCTTAAACCAAAGTTGAAGAAAAAACACAGTCAGTAACGCCAGCCCCCTCCCCCACAATAAGAGGAACAAACACCATTACCCCCATCTTCAGACCGCTATCTGATCAGAGACGCTTAACACCAAAAAGAACTCGAAGAATTTGAGAAACAATTCAGAGAATACGAAAACAACCTAAACGATAGCAACAGAAACAGTAGACTTATAACAAAGAAAGTTATATACTCTGAAGACTAAGAAGACTGGAGCTCAGTCGAAGAACTACAAGAATATGACGCTTACGACAAAGAGCAGTCTGAAAAAGACAACTCCAGCTTACACACATACAATATAGATAGTTAGTCCGAACTTTCAGAAGGACTAAGGAATCACTACCGAAAACTTTGCGAAGATGCAAACGTCAAATACGTCATCGGTAACAGGGGGTACTAAATATCAAATTAAGAATTAAAGGATCAGCCTTAATAATTACTATTAAATAGTAAAGATTAAATCTAAACTTATAATTAATAAGTTAATAAAATTAAAGATATGCAAACCATTACCAAAGCCGAACTAATCAATAGATTTGATACAAGAGAGTCATGCATTTAAATATGGTTGAATTCAATCAATACAGACATCTACAAACAAATCAAAAAGTTCGCTAAAGTCACCAATGCCATGTTCAATGACTTAACGAAAGGAACTCTACTAGATTGGCTAAACAAGAGTGATGAACAACTCAAGGCTGACATTAAGGATAAAACATGCTCAATGGATGACACAAGTCCCACACTAGTCAATTTTTTTTAACTTTTGGTGACAGTCCTCATGAAGAATATCACAGCTAATGAACACAGCTGTGTCTCAATTTCAGCAGACTACCATGACCACCTTAACAAAGTGGAAATATATGTCAACTGCCTTCAAAAACACACCTATTTCATGAAAAGCGACTTTGTCTAACTAATCAAAACCAGATGCAAAGAACTCATCGCTACTAAACAACTCAAATTTTCAATCAATGTCAAACACTTTGACACCTTCTTTAAATTCAAAGATATGGGAGACACAGTCCAGATCTTACATAGTGGACCTAAAAGAGGGAGGAAGAGAAGAAACAACAAGAGAAACATGAAAGGAAAAGGAAAAAACAAAGGAGGAAAGAGAAGAAACAACAGAAGAAGATGAAACTCAGTATAGAGGAGAGAATCTCCAAACTAACTAAAGGGCTAGTCCCTTATTTGCACTAAAAAGCAAACGAGATCGGGGGTCCCCAGAGACCTCAATGTGATCTAATTATTATTATTATTATTATTATTAAAACCCTTATAAATTATGCACTAATACTTTTATCAATCAATACTGAAAGGGTTTTGGGATTTTTAATAGCAGTATCAACGTGATTACGTAAATGATGATATGAAGGTTTGTTGTATCTTGATGTCTGCTCTATATTTATTTCATTTGATAAAATAACGCTTAAATTTTGCATATTAAATTATAGTTATGTGGTAATAATCAGGATGAAAGTATCAGTTTAGAATAATGCTGTTAAATCTAAGGTTTTATTCTTTTACAATTTTATTAAGTAACTCTAAACTTATTTAATCATTTTTAATAAAAGGTAATTTTATCAGGATAAATATGACATCAAAGGCAGTGAACAACTTACTATTGTAATAGTGATTGTAGAGGTGGTCATCGTTTATTAATTTCTAGTATTGATAATCTTTTTCCATATCTAATTTACCTAAGAATAAATACTATAATTTCCAATATAATTACTTAAACCTTTTTTAACAATATAAATATCTTATTTGCTTTAACATATAATATAAACTATATATATAAATCAGTAATTTAAGTTGGGTCTAATGATGAGATCTGAGGGGTAGTCTCTACCATCTTTGGTTTTGATAATAAAGTAATCCTAAAATGTGAAAAAGCAAAGAATCTCTTAGAAATCATCAGCTTTGGCCTCAATAAGGATCCTTCTCAGTACAAGCTTGTCCAAATAGAAAAGTAGAATGTTAAGACAGAGATTTCTCTCAATGACACTAAGTTATCACTACAACGGTGGGATCATTTTAGTACTCATAGCCTTAAACCATACATATTTTTTATAAAGAGTTAAAATTGTTGTTACTCTTAATACATAACTATATTCAATCGAGGGACTTAATTTTTTATTTCAGTCATGGGATACTCATAATAATTATGATAAGTAACAATTACAAATTCAAATATTGTGATTAAGTGCAAACTGAATGTGAAAACTTTTGACGTTAAATCTTTTGCATTAAACCATTTTAAAGTTATTGCAGCCACCAATTATTCTAGCATTTCAAAATGTGAGGACGCAAGCAAATACCAACGGATCGTATCTCATTTGATGCTTGATTGATATACTCCTGTCCTAAGCTCGATATAAACCCAATTATGATTTTAATCAGCTCTTTTTCAGGTGATTACTTTTATCTAATAGTATTGGTCTTTTCTTAAGAGATTAATGAAAATTATAGTGAAATGAACAATATAATAAAATGCAGATATATATTTTTTATGATAAACTTATAAATTAAATATCAAGAAACAGTATTTTCTAATAAACTATTGTCCATGAAATACATCATCATCTGCAGTTCCTTAATTTATATAAGCCAGAGCTTGTATCTCTTTTGTGAAATTATACAGAGTCTTCAACAATATTATCGTAAGTTTTTATAATAATACTAAATTATTAATATATATCTTCTTAATAATAAGTTGTTATTCATTTAATGATTTATTTAGTATCTAGTTATAAATAAAAGTTTAATTTAATGTTGATATTGCTATTACATCAGTTTCTAAAGCTGCATCTTTCATGAGTATCAGTAAAATGATTTACTTTGATCCTCCCTGTATTTTGTCCTTTAGTTTTAAAAATAGCAAACATAAAATCATGGAATCTTGAGAGTATAAGGACAACAAATTCTCACTAGACTACTAGCTCGTTAATACTCATAAAAATAGGTTCTCCTAAACTTTCGATAGAAATTCTCCTTAATCTAACTAATAATATTTATCGTAATTTATAGTATTGAAAAGGTATATAAATAGAAGTTATTCTCTAAATATATAAGAAATACACTTACAAAAATCATTCACACTCCAAAAAAAATAGGTGTAGGTCAAATGATGAGAACGGCAATTTCCAGTAATATATAAAAATTTCATTGAAACCTATTCAAAGAAGCCCCTCTACATTCACTAGATGATATAGCCCCATTTAAACTTGTTTCCGCTATTATTTAATGTTTTTTACACATTTAATTTAAAATTAATAATTATAATAATTAGTAAAAATATAGATTGGTAATTAGTGAATTCCAAAAATTAAGCTCCTATAATTTTTATGACAAATTTATAAATAATTACAATAAGAAGAAACTGTGACACTCGCTAAGTTATGACTAAGTAATGATCGAATCTGGACATTAGCGTCTCATAGGTACTTTAATAAGCTATATGGTAGATGCTCTCAACATTAGAACTTGCAAGACATCTCTTATTGGAAGTTTTTGTAAGAATTAGAAACAAATCTGTAATAATTAAACCTATATGTTTAATATATTTATTCACATTTATACGGTTAAAAAACAATATAAGACTTTCTCATCTCAGAGAATAATTCTTCTGTAACTGTATTAACTGATCAAGAAAATTTGAGGCTATAGATTTGCCTTATTATTAACAGCTTAGAATTAATTAATTATTGGTCATCATTTAAATATATGATATAAAAATAATGGCAAATATAATACTAAACTGTATATTAGACTTATTAATTCAAAATCATTTCAGAAGAATACTGAAAATTTAATTAATTGATTAAGTTAATTAATAAATTGAAACAAAAAAGCAGAGTAAACATGCATTCAATATATAGCTGACCTTTTTTTTGCTAAGTTCAAGAACGCCTAAAAATGCCATTTATCAAATTAGTGAAGAAAGGGTCTTGAATACCTAAGAAACTGTAATAATTTCGGACAAAACTCCAAAAGTGTGCAAAGAATAGACAATCACTGCCTGGTGTTGATAAATGAATCTATTTCTATTCAACAAGTTGAAGCCACTAAAATAGAAAATCCTGCAGTATCTAGTTAAGACTTACTTCCATTAACTTCAAATCCTGACCATCAATTTATGTTACTTAAAGTGGATGCCTCTGTTTCTTTAATACAAAGATACCCTAGCTCATCCTTATTATTAGGAATCCTTGCCCTCAAATTAATGATAGGACTTTTGAAAGATTAGCCAACAAATATATGATAAATTTCAAAAAAAAGTACCTTCACTTCATATATTCTATTAATACTAACAACTTAATTAACTGTTTAAAACAATTTAGGCTTCAACTTTTCAAACTTCATTTATTAAATTAATTTATTTATTAGGTAAATTGGTTAATTTTGTGCCAATCATTTATTCATGGTATATATCTAAATAAATAGTTAATTTATTTAAAAAACATTCATGATAATTGCATTAAAATTCATGTTAAAGGTTAATACAAATTATGAATATTTTTAGAAGTGAGTTAATATGTGCTTCTTAACTTATTTTTGCTTTATTTTTATATTAGATTCAATCATTTTTTCCAATAAAAAACCGTTTAGCCTTGCTTTATTCATGGCAAGTTAATTATAATCTTACATACTCTTTTCTAAATCATTCCAATATCAATTTCTTTTTAAATATTTCCTTATTTTTAAATAATTTTAATTTAATTTCCTTCTATATTTGTTGAAAATAATATTAACTAAACATAAATAATTTTATCTAGTATCTTCCCATGTAATCCTTCATAGAAATTATTTATCATAATTTATAATGTTTAATTCCAATTGATTAGTACTTATAAATCTCAATAATTAGTGTTCCATTTCTTAATATTATTTTTAAACATTAAATGCTCAAAATATTCTGATCCTTATGATAGTATTTTAAATTTTCTTAAAGAATCGTCGTTAACAATATCTCAAGTCAATTGAAATAGTTACTTTAATTTATTCATTTCCATTAACAATTTACTACTTTAGTTAAAAAATTTCTATCTTTTATAATCATTCTGGCATCAAAATCTATTTTAATTTAACAATAATTGATTTGTTATGTCTCTGTATAATAAATAAATTTCCCGCTTAATCGTTTTAGATTTTGATAATATTTAACAAAGTTAATTGATTTTAGTTAGAATTCCTGCTATTTCTGGAATTTATCCTCTGATATTTTCATATTTAACTTCCTACAATAGTACATCTAATGAAAATAAAATTAATATCTTTCATTTTTGTTTTTATTTAATATCAGTTAGTAATATTTATATTTTTTTGCTTTAAACTCTATAAATTGGTTTTTTCAATTATGGTTGCATTTATAGTGAATATTTGCAAAATTAATCCTCCCACACTCATTATCAATTTCATTTAGTATTCCAATCAAGAGTTTTAATTCAATTCTCCACTCTGTAATATTAATAGTTTCCTTTTATATGTTGACACTATTTTCTACGATTATATTAAAACAGGTAGCTGATGTTCCAAGCCTTTCTCTTTCTATTCTTGTTATAATTTTGTATTAAATCCTCATTTGTAGCCATTTTTTATTCTATTCTTAATCGAGAATTTGTTGTTTGAACTAGTTATTTTCCCAAACTTCTTTGAGAATATCACTCCTTCAAAGATTCCTTGGAATCTTGATGATTATATAATGACAAATCGAATAAATATTGTTTAAGAATGTTATTTATATTGCTTAAATCCTTTTAATTGCTATAGCTAACACATTATTAAGATTCAATTGATCTTAATATCTTGATAAAACTCAAATAAAATCCCTACTTCACTACATTGCTTTAAATCTTTGTATTTATTCAGTACTATAAATGATTTTTTTCTCAAGGGATAATTAAACTTATTTACATTATATTCAATCTTATTCTCCTTTTATTATATAATATTAATTGACTTATCGTATTATTATTGGAAATGTAAAATCAAGAGTTTTAATTATTTGAAGTAAAATGAAAGAGTGAATAATTCACCCCCCTATAAGCTTATATTTGTCAATTAGTTTATTAAAGTTATCATTTTTAAATACAAAGAAGGACATAATGTTTATTAAAAGTTTTACTTTCATAGCTAGTTTATCATAAAATAGAATTAGAAAAGTTAGTTTCCAAATCATTTTAATTATTTTCATAAAAACTACGATCTTTCTCATATAAAATTAAATTACAAATAAATAAAACAATATATTTACTATTAATATATGATTTTAATTTGATTTTATTACAATACTTTGCAATTCTAAAAGTGATTTTAGATCGATATTTGAATAAGTCAATTTGATTAAATATTGAAAAGTTACATAACATTAGGAATTAATAAGAATAAAAATCATTTTAACTGGCATTATTTTATTAGTTTAAGGATTAATAACAGGTATAAATGTAAAACTGCGAAAAATGTTTACGTAAAAATTGATAAGCTTTAATTTAAGTCTGATTTAGTTAACATCTTATAATCGCAATATACTACTGTCTGTAATATAAATTATTGCATATTTTTATAATAATTATTAGTTTTCTGAATCGATTTGCTTTGAGCGAAGAAGCTTTAGAGTTTAAATATTTTAAGTGATGAAAGTCTGGATTTGATTATGTAAAATTTATATTTGAGCGCAGTCCTCCTTCAATTGCTAAAATAAGAAATCATTTTCTTAATTATCAAAAATTCTTGTACCTATCATAGCTTTAATAAGTTGATTGTCAATTATTTATACATTTGCATAAAAAATATTTAGTATTTTTAACAAGGATAACTTATAGTTATAATAAAAAAAATATTTCTTGCTTGATACTATATTTTTAATTTTTTTCCATTCAGTTCCATTTTTAATTAAGCATTATGAATATATTTTCAGTATTTTATTAATTTTTTTATTTGAAAAATTCACAATCAGTAATGAAACCATTGAAATATCTACTATAAATAATAAATAAAGCAGTTAATTATAAATATATGATTTCCAATAATAATTTTTTCCTTTTTTAATAAAAAATGAAAATATTGAAAACAGTTTCCTAGTGAAACTAACTAATACAATTGGCATCATGTCCACCTGAAATGTGACCTGTCTTACTATGAAGTTGTTTCTTGAGCATACTCTATTTTACCATGTTGAACTTCTAAATAAAATAATTCAGATAAAAACCTCATAGATATAATTGAGGAAGTACGAAAAGTAATAATGGCATTATTAAGGGAAAAAGCAGTGAATAAGTAATAAAAAGGGCTCGAAGAGTGTGGAAAAGTCATAAAAAAGTAAAACACTTTATATATCGATTAAATAATTTTTCCTCATTATAGCTTAGTTATACTCTAGCTAAGAATATACTTTCAGAACATATGAAGGGAGTTGTCAACAGTTATTCACAGGTGTAACAATTCCCTGTGATATCAGCAGAAAATTTTACTTGTCTAAATTATAAAAAGCTTTAATTGCACTTTAATAATAAGAGGAATTTGAAAGTAACATCATGTGAAGATACAAGTAAAATGAAATAAAAAGCTAATAATAATATATAGAACTTGCCTATATTTTTAATGCATATCATTTTAATTTAATTATTCTTATGATACTTTAAAAATAATTTATAATCATAATATCAATTAAATTAATCCATAAGATGCCCCTCAACTACACCCTACCCACTCATCTCCCTTCCAATGCTAAGTCTCTCTACCTACCTCCCAATATATATTATATTTTGTATATGATTTTTTTATATCGTGAATCTAACTGAATCATGACAATCTTAAATATATTATACTTGATATTTTATTTAATTTATTATATCCTTTGACCTTTTAACAAACATGATCATATTAGACATTATACTCAAAAATAAAAATATCTTTTTTTAAAATAATATTTAATATTTTGCATGATTTTTATTTAAATAAATTTTTATATCTAAAATAAAGCTTTATTTGTCATAATTAAAAAAACAATAATAAAAATGTTTTGACTTTTTAAAATTATTATATAATTGAAAAAAATCTAAGATATTCGAAATAAGTAATGTGACTATTTTTTTTATAATGACGAATAAAGTTGATTCAATATCTATAAATTAAATAAAATATAAATTATTTATAATAGTCAATCAATATAATTTTGAAAAAGAAATTTTCAAAGTTTGAATATAATGTCTATTCTTTAAGGATCTATTCAGTAAAGGTCGACAGATAAAGTGAATTTAATAGATATCTAGTATTACTACATCAAGAAAGTCATGATTGAGTTAGATTCACGTCATGAAAAAGATTTATATAAAAAAAGAAAATTTATTTTTTTTGGAGATTGTGGATAAGGAGAGAAGAGGGCGGGGTATCTCATTTATGGTTAGGGAAGAAGGGGTAGGGAGGTGTATCTCGGTTTTAACACATATTACTTTTGCTTAATATAAAAATTCTTATTAATGAATAAATATTAATGATAATACGATGATAAATACGCTTTTGTTTAATCCATAAAGATTAATTATGTAATGTTAAATCACAGAATATCTATAGACATTCAAAACTTCTCAATTAGTTTTATAAGTACTTTGATTAGTAGAATATAGTTGGGGTCTTATTGGGGTAGTAGTAGAGAAATGAGAAATAGGCATTAGCGAAATTTAGGGTCTATTTATGATGGGAATTATTTAGATTTTTCTGCTTTAGCTTAGATATGGTACGACTAAGTCAAACCAGTATTGAATTATTCAGCTATAGCAAAGCTTTAACACAAGAGCTCCTCAACTGTTAGGTATGACTGCATGTTAGCTGTTTATCATAATAACTCAAGCAATTGAAAACATCCAGCAAAAAAATAAAAGTTCACTCAGACCCATATTTAATACCTCTGCGACTCGAAGACTTTGAAGTATTGGGCACACTATCCACTTGACTAGCGAGCTGTGGTGTTTCATCGCAAGTTTCCTGACATCTCTGACATTTATAGAAGAAATGGCATTACTTTCAAGACTGTCAACAGAGTGAAGAGAGTGATTGATTTTACAGTGCCATTTTATAGTAATAATTTAAACTTATATATATGATTAAATGCAGAGAGCTATTACAAATAACATCAAGTTCATACACGCTGATGAAGCAGTGTTTACATTCAACACTTTTATTAATAAGTCTTGGTATAAAAAGTACGATAATATAGAAGTGTATGACTAAAAGGTAAAGATTGCCACTCACGCAATTTTAGCTGGTATTAATAAGAGATTCAAAACCCAAACCCCACTGAAGTTGTTTGATTGACAAAAGGCTGCAATTAACGCATACTTATTATGGTTTATAAAGGGTTTTTAATGTTTAAATATTAGTAATTTAAGTGAGGATAATAAGCGAGTTTTTTTTTACAATTTTAAACAAACATTAGTTTAGAATCATGATGCAGTTCTCTGAATTTAGTCTTCCTTAGTAGCTTTTTTAATGTATTTATTGTATTTTAATTATCTTAGCTTGGTTTGATTATGGATAAGTAAGCAATATCTCTTAAATCTAGATTAACCTTCTATTATCTAATTGTTGCTTTATTTTATGATTTGAGTCTTTCCCACCTTTTGCAGCTAAAGTAATCGTTGCTTGGCATATCACTCTCTATTTTTATTATTACTGGTTGCATTCATTTATACCATGCAATGTCTCCATCTCTCCAACATTCTTTCTTTCTTTCTTTCTTGGAAATATCTTGGAGTACCTAATACATTTCCTGAGTCAGATACTTACACTCATTTTGTCCGATTGAAATACATTATTTATTTAAAAACTAAGTACTATAAAGTTAATTATTGATATTTAATTTCATTAACTAGGAGTAATATTAAATTTAATAAACCAACCTTAGCCACTTTTTAAAAGTGACGACGCTTGGAGGATTTTAATTGATTATTTATTTATTATTAATGCTATATTTAACTAATATATTATTGTAGGAATACATTTGATTTGGGGAAATAAATTATAATTAAATCAATCATAATTAAAATTTGTGGCAGTTAACTTTCTGGAAATCTAGAAAATTAGGTACTTGTTCGATAGAGAATTCAAAATCAGTTGGACTTTACTATTGGCGATACCCCTCTATCGCATCCACAGAGAGCGAGATAACTCGACTTTAATTTTGGCATTAAATTCAATTAAACAAATCACCTAAAATTAAAGTCAAGTTATCTCGCTCCAGGGATGCAATAGAGGGGTACTGCCAATTGTAAAGTCCAGCTAAATTTTAATTCTCTTTCAAACAAGTACCATATTGTCTAAATTTCCAGAAATTTAACTGCCACGAATTATTTTTTTGATTAATATAATTATAATTTAATTTCCCAAATCAAATGTATTCCTACAATATTAAAAATAGGCTATCATTAACAGTATTTTAAATGATTTAAAGTTAAAATTTATATTCTTTTTCTCATGATTAAG
>ARYC01008931.1:0-18926 GCA_000711775.1 Oxytricha trifallax
CGAGGTTCTCGTCACCGACGATGTCATCCAGTATGGCGAGATGCTGGTTGGCTACTCTAACATCGAATCGAACACATCTATAATCAATGGGGCCAGAAAGTATGATAAAATGAAGACCCCGAACACCCCATTTTGAAAGACCAAGTTTCAATTCAAGATGAAAGTGACCTGAAAGCTGAAATTCTGAGACCCCAAGCAATTCTGTGAACCCCTAGGTAAGTATTGCTGCTATTGCTTAACTATTTGAATACAGCGTCATCAGCAGCTCGAGGGATGTCAAATCTGATGGTAAGGGTTCTATAGTAGCTTAAGAAGACTAAATTGGCAATACTGCACGAATAGTGGGTGGATCTGGAATTGTTCCATAAAAAATTTCAAATCCAAACTCGAAATCGATATTTACAAAGTTACGGAGGAAATCTTCCGCCTAGAGAGAGCATATCTTTGATGTTAAGGAGTAAAGCATCGCTGCCACCCCTGTCAAATTCAGCGACAAATACAAGTATACTAAGCTGTCACCTATCCTAGAAGCCCCAGAGGGCAGTGCTCAATAGACATCCCTGCAGAAGCGCTTCAGCGCGATCAGAATATAGAGCTCCTCCAAGAAATCAAGCAGCTAACCATAAACCCCTCTCAAATCTGCTTCTGCTCTCACTCCATTGGTCCAGAACCTGGCTAGTCTCAGACTATAATCAACTCAACGCAAGGGCAGCGAGGTATTGAGCGTGAATGGCAATGAAAATATGGCATGCATCACTCCCCGACGCTTGCAGCTGTCCAGCAGGCCTCAAAGCAGCAGCGAAATCACAGAGAATCGACGAAAAGTAAGCGAATTCTTTGGATATTGACACTTCTATAGATGATTCTAAGTTCCCTAAGTCCATTAAGGATAGTAATCAAGCATCTCAAGCTGTAGTCGATGCAGTTGAGGCCTTACCCTCATTCACCTATACTCCGATCGCAATCACGAAGCAGCAAGTCATCCAGCGGTTGGGGTCTTACGGGGTCTTGGCTCGAAATCTCTCAATCACCAAGGAATCCACTAAGAGATAGCAATTTTCGATGAGCTTTGTGGCAGCCATCACCAAGGACCAGCTGATCTCTAGTCAAATCATTGATGGGGCCTTCGATGCCGTGCTGTTCGAGAACTTCCTCTATCACACCCTGCGCCAGCTGCGCACAGACAAAGATCTCGCCCATAAAAAGATCGTGCTGCTCATGGACAACGCAGTCATTCACAAGTATTCAGAGGTGCTGGAGACTGCTAGGAAGTTCAAGGTCACTGTCCTCTTCAATGCAGAGTACTCACCCTGGCTTAACCCTATCGAGCAGTTGTTCTCCTACATCAAGAGGCACCTCCGCTAGGAGCAAGCAGACAGCAAGTAAGTATTTTGGGCCTAACTTTTCATAAGATCCACCTGGTGAAGCGGCTTTCGCAGATTCTGAAGGCAATGACCAAGACAGACGTCAACAAGCTCTGGGCTTTCAGCGTGAAGCAGTGGTGCAGACCATCAAGCATGAATTTGTGTGAAGTTGAGCTGAATGATGATGAGTTGAGGAGCTGGAGCAATAGAACTGACCAATACAACCATAGACAGCACTTGAATCGTCAAATTTATTGATTAAAAGCCCCCTTATTACATATCACACTTTTAAGTTTTAATTTTAACTAATCAAACCAAAAATCCAAAAACCTCTCTCATTTTCGCTCATTCAAATCATCATTTTGGCTCCTCCTCCAATAAAACGACCAAATTTGGTGCTCAAACAGTCGAGCAGGACTTGAAAGTTGCTGAGCTGGGGTTTTAAAACATGGAGAATACGATAGGGTTCTAAATTTCACCCAAAACTCATCAAGCAACGAGATATTGACCATTTATGGTGATTCCGCTCTCGATCAACAAGATTTGGTCACAGATTTTGATAACAGTTGATGATTTTATCATACAGAGACTAAAATTTGCTACTGGTCATTCAACTAGTGAATTTGACAAAAAATTTGAAGATCATGCTTTAAAATGGGCAATCATAGTTTAAATCTTAATGAAGCAACTACATTCAACTATAAGTGTTCGAATACAATCTAAATGTAAAGTTGGTTAAAATTAATTTAATAAAATGAATTCTTGATTAATTTATACAATTTCCTATTTTTATCTATTTTAGCAATAATGGGATGAGAATTGTTATTTTTTTTGCAATTATTTATTATTTAAAATCAAAATAATTATAGCTGATAATTATTCTTAGATATGTGTGCGATAAAGAAAACCTTAATCATCTTGATAAGCAAGTAAAACATAATTTTAATATAAAATAAGAAATGATTCAATGTATTAAATACTTTGAACTTTACTAAATCTCACAATATTTAATATAGGAGTTATTAAATTAGAAATTAATTAGTGAGATATGAAACTATTCTTACAAGTTTATCTTGTATCAAAACCTAGAATTTTTCAAATTTCCTGAAGAAATTTTCGAAGAAGCATTCTTTAATGCTTTCGATTGATTCAATGAACTATGCATATAACAACTTGAATAAACTTAGCTACAAAGTAGGATTTATTGAATGATTCAGAGCACTCTTTTTACAAATAAGGCCAAAATTCAATCTTACATGGTATTGGATGAATTCAAAAAAATCTTAATATTTTCGCCTCCACAAAAACTCTGATAAGATAGTGCCCTAAGTTATAGCATACAATAACCTCTTACCATAAATCCCAGATTCCTCTTAGGACTCATGGTTAGACATTGATTCTTAAATAACAGTGGGAAAAAAGTGCCATAGACTGCATGCATTCGTACTACTTTCACCATATGTCATAGCCCCTAAAAATTTTTCAATTTAGTTATTTTTAAACCATTTCTTATTATGGTTGGTTTTTACTATTGCCAGAAGCTGTGTTATTAATTTACATAATCTGGTAACCACTATACCTTCCTCACTCAACTTTTGTTTTTAGAAGTTTCTACTAATACTTATGTCCCTTAATAAAATGCAGTTTTAATTAGAGCTATAAATATTTTGTAGTGATAAATCCATAACTGTCCTAAAAGAATGAAGAACAAACTAAATAAAAAAAATTAAGATATGATTAGGTTTTAGCATAATAGGTCTGCTAATCACTTCATTTACTTTTATTTGATTAAAAATGGAATTAATTTCAATTATAAAAATCAAGCTTATCAGAAGGAATAACTTGCTTCTAAATAATCAAAGTTTTGACAAGAAAAATAATTACGTGAAGAGTAGTTGCTACCTAAATACAACAAGATCACTGGATTACACCTCCAAAATATTTTATTAACTCCACTAGAACAAAATTTTCTAATTTTATCCCTGACTTCAAAGACTCCATGAATCTACCACAGCAAAACCCCATATTTAGTACCTAGCATTAATATCGTCATATTAATATGAAAAAATAAATGAACAAAGTTTACAGACAATACCAACAAAAAAATATGGATTTACAATTTAATATTGCATTCTACTTGCTTTCATGAAAATATGGCTTTCATAACCAAATTATGGAACATCTATAAGTAACTTAAACTTACTATTCAATAAAGCTAGAAGTCGGGATAGTACATAAAATTCTCATTATTGTAGGAATAGATTTGAATTTGGAAAATTCATTTAAAATAAATAAATATTAAATCAAAATCGTGCCATTTGAAGTTAGCCAATTTGAAAGATCTTGGGCTCATTCGATAGAGAATTCAAAAATAGCTGGACGTTATTATTGTCGGTAATATTTAATCGCATTCCTGGAGCGAGATAACTCGTCTTTAATTAAACGCCTCTAAATTCATTAAATAATACCCTCAAATTAAAATCGAGTTATCTCGCTCCAGGAATGCGATTAAATATTACCGACAATAATAACGTCCAGCTAATTTTTGAATTCTCTATCGAATGAGCCCAAGATCTTTCAAATTGGCTAACTTCAACTGGCACGATTTTGATTTAATATTTATTTATTTTAAATGAATTTTCCAAATTCAAATGTATTCCTACAATAATTTGAAAACACTTCACCATTGACTTACTACGTCACAGATTAGAATATTACTAAATTCTAATAAACTACAAGAACAGAAACCAACTAAAAATTTATAATAAGATTGAAAGATTCCAAGGCCGATAAAAAGAAGTCAAAATTAAGTATATTAGAGCCTACCTTCTAATGACATTAAATAAACTCAACTATAGGACTAAAAATGATGAGCCTAAACAAATTAATTCTCTTTACTGACATATTGTATGTATGCTTTACTAAAAAATCTCATAGATACTCGACTCTAACTTTAAGACGTCGCAAACTTTGGATCTTTATATAAAGATTCAAAGTACAAAAACCTTGAAAGAAAATAGAAAATAGAATATTTAAGTTAGGAAATAGAATAATCATTTGTTAAGAAACACAGAAAATTAAAAATAGCAAGAGAATCACAAATGAATGTAAAGGAAAGAAACCCATTTATACAGATCAAAAAGTTAATTTAGAAAAGAAAAAATTAAATTGATTAAAACATGGGTTTGATTCAGATTTAATACCTAAAACTTCCAAATTCTTCTTAAAAATAAGACACAAACTTATAAATGGAAAAAGATTAGTCCCTATTATAACTACATATACAAATATTTATACAAGAAATGGGTCCACTAATATCTCAATGTGTCTTATAAATATCATCATTATACTATTGATCATATACATTTACAATAATGAATGATTTATATCATTCCAGATAATCTAAGCTACTCAATTTATTTCTTCTCTCTGTTTGTAATTTTGAAACCCAAGCCCCCCTTAAAAGCTATATGTATGATAGGGAAAGAAAGCAAGCATTTTGCACTCCTCAAAGATGAGATAAGATTGCAAGCTATGACAACTCGCTTGACAATAAAGCTAGTGGAGACTTAAATGGTGAATAACATAGGAGTGAACGAATGGCATTAATTGACTGGCATAGCAAAATACTCTTTGAAGGAGATTTCAAGTCAGTGAGGAATACTCTGTGATTCCATTATGAATTTTAGTGAGTTGTTAGGATTATTTGCCATGACTTAACTTGAATAGTTGTATAAATATAATTACAATCTTCAAATAAAATTTAGCAATAATATATTAACGAATCTGTAAATAAAAAGATTTAAACATATCAATAATTTATATGCATTAAGACTACCAATTTATAATATATTAAATGATATGTTTTTTTTTCTTCAAATGAAGTAACTTGACTAAGATAAATAATTATTCCAATTTATACGAATTACTTGTTAAAATAATTTTGCATGAATTAGTTAATTTAATTGCTTTAATTTGATGAAATGTGATTTTCCTATTTTTAATCATATAAATTCATAAAATTATTACTATTAGATATTACCTTGAAACTTCATCAAGATGTATTCAGGCATATTATTTATTGATTTAGCATGATAATAACCAAGTAGAATTATTTAAATGTTGCAGTACTATGTAGAAAATGATTCTTGTATAAAAAATGTTATAATCATAATCTATAATTTTTAATTTTTTATGACATTATAGTAATTTAATAATTATATATATACAAACTCCGGATGTAAGTAATAATTGTAGATTAATGAAAGTCACTATAAAGCAATAACCTAATGAGTTATTTCTGGTAAATGTAGTCTTGAGCAGAGAGTCAGAGATCAGAATGAGAAGATGAAAGCAGCCAGAGTTTGAAATAACGCCAACTCTTTGCTAGGTGCAGGGTCTACTTGGATTCATCAATAGCGAACATTTAAGAAGATGTCGCTGTTTATATTGGTCTATCGTGAGGTGTTATTTTAAATATAACAAATATGTTATTTTTAATTGTTAGATGATAATTTCATATTTATATTAATATAATTATCAATATTTGTAATTCATAAATATAAGACTATTTGGTAAATAAAGATGTTTAACTATAGAGTGCAGCCTAACTCAAACTTGGAATGCTTTACAGGTCATAGTGATTCAGTTAGATCAAATGAGTTCTCAATGCAATTTGAAAGATTAGACCTAATCCAAATGAAAGAAAATACTAAATTATTAAATAATTAATATGAAATTAAAATTAAATTAAAAGAGGGAAGATAAGCAGTTATCTAGATTATTAATAGCATATAAAGGCAGTAATATCACAGTGGAAAAGCTGCTCTGCAACATCTCAGACTTAGCTCTATCACTTGCTTAATCAGTCAGAATCCCAAAACCACCACATAAATTGTTTAAACTCTATTTAGTATATAATATTAAATATTAATTTTAATTATAAGTTTACTTTAATGAAGTGCTAATACCTGGCACATCTTCACCTGCTTATAATTAATCCAGTTAGTAGTTGAGAGAGACCTTGAATATCAGTCTCCATCATTATCATCACAGACACCACCAATTGAAGACTGGATACCAACACTTAAATCACTGCTTCTACATTTGAATTGCTCCAGTTGTCTAAGTAAGCGAAGAGTAAAGTTAACAGAGAGGAGAGGGAATCCATTTCTAGAGATTCCTAGCTAATTCAATCTTAAACCAAGGGTCAATAGAGGCTGTGACAGACTTCAATTGGGAATCAATTTGAGGATGTGAACTTGGTAGTTGGGTTAATGAACTATTATACTAGTAACATTTATTGCAGATATGGTTAAAAATATAATTATATCATTTCAATTTAAATATAAAAATATATTAATAATAATTATAAACATTGCTCAGCCAGTTTCCAATCCAATCAATGATAAAGTTAACAGTACACAAGCCAGAAACAAGTTTCACTTAGACAAATGGCAGTCATAGTCTTTAAATCAAGAATGCCAGTATTTAATATTACTTATTACTACATTATTCTTAGTTTATCTACTATTTTCTTATATGCAGTATATAATTAAGCTTATCAATAACCATAAAACTGCTTTTGTTCTAGTAAATCTGAAAGAGAAGCTATTCAAGTGTAATATTACTCTTAAGCACACGGATTTAGAGAAATACTGATTGTATTCTTGAAAAGCAAGTATGAAAATTCTGAGGAAGATGCAGCTGTGCTTGGTGAGATTAATCAAGTTAGGGGGTAGTTATCTTTAGATTCAAATGGTTAATTATACCAGACTACTTCATTAGAAAATATAATGTAGTTTACACTGTACAATTTATAATAATTTAATGACATTAATCATTTCAATAATATATTTTAATAGATAATGAATAGACTTCTAATAAAGATCATTAATATAAAAATGATAAAATATTATATTAAATCTCTAAATTATAAATGCTATTAATTTATTTGATTAAATATGAAAAAAACATCATAACATCTACACTACGCTTTTAAAATCTTCTAATTTATTGACTATGATTGTTTAACACTATGTCTCACATCTAAGCAATTCATCTAGATTTATCTGTACTATTCTGAATTCTATGAAATTTCAGGATATATAGTTGTTTTTAAGATTAAAGAATCTGTGATTATAAATGTTATATATATTTAATAATTAAATAGCCCTATAATTTCTGCAGTTTTTATTCGATGCATCTACCTTTATTGGGAATAATTAACGAGATAGCAGCAGTCTCTCGGTTAAGTTAAAATGCAATCATCCCTGAATGAAGAATTGAAGAAAGCAGAAAAAGGGAGGGAGCCTTTAAAGAAAGCAAAAGAAGATGCACATACTCAGAGGAGATGAGATTTAAAATGATTCTCTGGTATATATAGGGAAAATATTAAATTAATTTCCTTAGACCTCGGGCATTAGATTTGAACTAGATATTATTAGAGATATTGCATTCAACATGGGATATTATAGAGAAATGGATCTTTGTTATAGTCAAGCTGATTGATAATTTGTGAAACTAATAAAAAGTATAAAAGTGATTCTTACTTTACAATCCTTATATATTAATTAAGGTTAAATATAGGATAGGTTTTATGAATGATTAAAAAATTTAAGAATTATATATTATCAATCAAATAATTGTTAATCCTTGCTTTAAAGTGACTATCCTTAATTTTCGATGAAATAAGTGATTTTATAAAGTTCATTTACTACAATTTACTTCATTTAATTGGTTTATTTATAATTCTATAGTTTTTATACAAGAATTTTAATTAAGTTAATTACAAGTATTTTATAAATATCATTAGATATATACCACATTTTTATAAGAAAATTTATCATAAATAGATGTTATTATGTATTCTTTTTACCATATTTAAAAACATCAAATTAGGTATAAACTCTAAAATACCTAAAATTGCTTAGTTTATATACAGTTTTACTTATTCCCAATTTGACTTTGCTGCTAACATTCCTTAAAATACAAATCTTAGTCATCCAAATTTTGTGAGTTTTAATTCTAGAAATCAACAAATAAAATAGAAAGATTTATTTGTGGGCTTTTTCACAAAAAATATTTAAGATTCTATTTTTTGCATTACATCATCATTTTTCTATTAAAATTTTAGGGAAAAATGATTCAAACCCACCAAGATATGCTTTGACACTTTTATTAAATTATTATATTGGATTAAAATTTTAATACAGACGTTTCATTGCAAATAATACTTTTTTTTATTTTGATTTTTTAATAAAGTTTTTATAAAACAATAAATTCATTTAAAATCTATAAATGTTACTATTGATAAAAAAACTTAGTTGTATCAAATCATTGTATAGTCATAGATTCATATAAAATTAAATATATATATTATTAGTTATATTATTATATATCTATGCAATATATTTACTAGCATAATTTGAAAACAATCTTCTCAGAAAGATCTTTTTAAAAATCTGAATCTATATTAATTTAAACATAAATAAACATAAAAATAACAATATTCCAAAGATTTAGATGCAGAAATAAATATTTTAATTATGTCTCAAAATTAAAAGGACTTGTTCAGGAGCCCAAATTTAGTGGATTTGCTTAATTTTAGGTCAACTCATGAATTTCCGTGACTCTCTCCCAATAACTCGAAAACACTAAAATTTGATTTTTAACTTACTTGTTCATCAAAACCTATAATGAAACTTAAAATGCTAGTAATTTTGCGTGTTTTGAGATTAATCAATTCTCATTCGAAATTCGTACTCAGAAAGGTCTAAATAACTATAATCATTGTTTTTGTTGAGTTTTAAATGTCATAAGTCAACAATTTTATGAGTGATCAGCGAACAAGCCCCCGCTATTAATAATGAGATTTAAAACCCCAAAACACCTTAATGATGTTTATATGTGCAATAATTTGTAGAATATAGTTGGGGTCTTATTGTGGTTTGTAGAGAAAAAGCAGGTTCTATGTGCTCTTTCTGATTTAACCATTTATTCTTATTTGAATTTAATGAATATTAGGTAATTTAATTCAAACAAATTTTATCAGCTTGTCTTTGTTATATCTCTTGTCTAAATTAAATTGTCTAATTATTGACGAGGATTGTGAGGAATTCACGATTCTAATCTTTACTATACTTTTCTTAGCGAAAATCTTCTTGCTTTTTACGGTTTTATGCCTAACTAATTGATTATATTTCATGCTTAGTACTAAAGTAAGACATGTTTTCCATATCACTCTCTAATATTATATCAGCAACTGCCCATAAATCCCACTTTAGTGAGCCATTAGTCCACTTTTCTCTTATTGGAAAGTATCCTGGGGAACCAAGAACCTTAACTAGCGTTATATTCTCTTATCGTAAGTTCTATAGAAATCGATGAAAACTACTTCTAAAGAGCAAAGGTTCAACATAACTTTTTCAGACTTCAAGTCTCTATGAACACATAGAAGTCATGCATATCTTTGACACTATTTATCAAATCTGATAGAATATTATTCAAATCATTTGTGTATCTATTATGTTATAGATAGTCTCTAAGAGTCATTTCAAATATCTTTATTCTAAGTGCGATAAAACCAAAGCCTAAAGTAACACCATCTAACTTTAGCAAATCCTTGCAATCTCTTCACTATGCCTCTTTTAGAACCATATATTTGTTAGTGAATTCACTCTGGTACTGCTCATTCTTTATTAGATAACTGAAAGGGTAAACTTTATATACATACACATCAACCACAATGAGATTAATTTTTTTAGGCACGCTTATATTAAAAATTATTTTCGAAGTAATTGCTAAGAACAACTGCATTCAATGCAGGAATACATTGTTTTCTCCTAGAAACAGCGAAAAATGTATTAACTGCTGGTTGGTTCATTTTTTTCAAATATTTTCTGCCTTGTGTGCTTTTCCTGCTATTCTTTTCAAAACTTAAGAATATTTGATTTTTTTTAGCTGGGACAAATTTTTAGATTTTAATCTTAAATAAAATATTCACTAAGGTGATACTTTTGCATACCTTTAAACTTTAAATGAGGGAGTATTGGACTTCATGCATGTAGTGCACTAATACATGCCATCTACCTTATTAAGCTTGAAATATATCTTAGCTCTCCCAGAGTGTATCTCTTTGATGTGCCTCTTCAATCTAGAATATGTTAAGAAGAAAATTAAGCAGTCTTCACATTAAAATGTTTTAATTATTTCAATTGGTTGCTGTTGCTTCTCTTCCTCAATCAATTCCACTTATGTATAAACTCCCATCTTTACACTTTATTTCTTGTTTTAAACTTCAATTTTAAAGACATCGCTTCTGACTTGAGAGCTCAAAGCTCAACCTCCTTTTTAATATAAAAAGTTGAGCTATAATTTTTCGGCTCCGAGAGAAAATCCTTTGCGATTCTAGTTAGCCGTCATAAATTCAAATTTAAATTCAATTATTAAGCTCTAATAACATCTCTAGTTATAGTAACTTTGTATATGAACTGACACTGCAACAACAATGATTGATTCTAAGGAGCTATAAATCTTAGTAAAACTAAGTTTATAATTATAAACTTTCTAATATCACGCTTAATATTTTTAATTCTGGTACCAACTGAGAAAAAATTCTGGTTGGTACTGGTAACAATTAGGTTTTGAACCAAATTGGAACTTTTCCATTAAAACCTCGCTTGATTTAAACTAAATACTATTTAATTTTTGTTACTATTAAATTGGTACCCATTAGAATTAAACGGATTTAGTACCAGTAATAATTAAATTTAAGCAATTTTAAAACTAATTTAAAGGAATTAAATTAATAAAAATGGAGATCCATATCAGTAGTATGTTGCAGCTTCTGCCAACTTTCTCCAGGTATCTTTAACAGGTTGACCTCCTATATGATGCCTATATTTAATATTGATTTTTAAACAGTAGAATCATGAAGTCTATAAATTAAAGTTAAATATTCATTTATAAAAGAAAGAACAAAGATGGAATCAATTAGTTCTGTAATGAAGAGGGTTGAGGCTCAAGAACGATATCAAGATTTATAAGCAAAAAGGATCTTTATCGTTACCTCACTCAACATCGTAATAATAAAATGTTTATTTAAACAAATACTCTAATTGGTCTATTCCTTAAAACCATTAAAGGTACCAAAATATCATTCTTGGAGCTATTATATGTGATGAGAAGAAAGCCGTTAAAAATAATGAGATTAAAGTTGATAGAGATTTAAAACTACCCAGAGATTACACCAATCTCTACCAAAATGCAATTAAAGATGAAGAGTTGGTAGTTTATCTTCCTTCCAAGAGCTCTCTTACAAGCTTCCAGAATGAAGTTTCTTTTTTGGTTTTCTTGGTACTTTAAGAGAGAGTTATCTAAGGGAGATCATTGAAGAAGCTCACAAGAAATATTATTCTATTTCTCCTGATTATTAAAAGAAGCAAGTCATACTAATAAGAGAGACCTGACTCGATGAGCTTAAGAAGCATCCTTACCTCTCTAGTAAGCTTTGATTCATAACTTTGTAGGGAAACCTCAAACTGGTATATTCCTAATGTAAGAGCATGCATAAGTTCACAAAGAGAGAAAGCTATTGACAATTCATGAAGTGAGCAAGAGGCCTTTATAAAGATGTCTAAAAACCAGATGAAATGAGCATAGATGCAGGAGGTGGTACTAAGTTAAGAAATATGGGCCCAAGCAAGCCATAAGTAGAGGAGAAGAAAGAGAAGCGAAACCCCTTTATGGGTTAGTTTAATATGTGAACTTATTCATTCATTTAAATCTAAAACTTATTTATAAACATTCATTCTTCCCTCTGCACAGACTGTTGTCTTATCTACGCTCACTCTCTTACAGCTACTTTGAATTAAGTCTACTCTATCGATGGGCAAATCATGCATAAGATGATACAGCAGCAGCTTCTTGAAGTGAGACTTGATTTAACTCTAGTAGAATTCTATTCCATTAAATTAAGGGCTATAAGGAACGATGTAAACAGGAGTTATGTTTAGGTCTTCATAGGCTTTCCTCAACTCCTTAGTCTTATAAACTAAATTATCAGCAAACAAGATGATCTCTTGGTTTCAATACTTTTCTCTGAGCATATGTAGGAACTCTATATACTACTCTCGCTTAATAGAGTGAGGATGAATGACATAACTCTCTAAGCCTGAATCTTCACTTATCCAACTAAAATGGCATAGGTGACTATCAATACATTTCAGTCATTCACCCTATATTATCATATTTCTTGCACCAAGACTTATTAATAAGGTGTTGAAGATGAATACAGAATCATCAGCGTGTATGAACTTGATGTTATTGTCAATAGCCCTCTGCATTTAATCATATATATAGTTTAATTTATTACTATAAAATGACACTCTAAAATCAATCACTCTGTTGACAGTCTTGAAAGTAATACCATTTCATCTATAAATGTTGGCTATAGTTTAAGGAGAGATAAGCTTGTCAGGAAATTCCGATGAAATATGACAGCTTGCTTTTCCAATAGAAAGTGTGCCCAATACTTCAAAGTCTTCGAGTTGAAGAGGTAGTCAAATATAGTGCTCTGAGAACTTTATTTTTTCCTGGATGTTTTCAAGTACCAGAATTAAAATTCTAAACAGCTTACAAGCAATGATACCTAATAGTTGAGTCACTCTTGCTTAGAAGCTTTGATATAGTTGCATAATTCAGCACTGGTTTGACTAAGTCTCTATTGATATTCGTATCATACCTCAGCTTAAGAAATAAATCGAAATAATTCTCATCATAAATTGACCCTCAATTTCGCTAATTTCTTTTGCTCATTTTGCAAACTGGCCTGATTTCTATACTAATCCTAATAAGACCCCGACTATAACCTCCTAATAAAAGAAATTTATAACCTCATTAATGGGTTTTGAGGTTATGATTCTAAATAAAAAGTTTATTTAAAATCTTATGCATGATAATATTTATTTCAAAATTTGTTGATTCATTTAATTCCAGGTCACCTCATGAATTCAGCGACCCTCAACCGATGTCTTAAAATCATCAAATTGAAAGAGCTCTTATGACTAAGATTTTAATTAAAATATTTAATATGAGAGTGCTTATCTGACATGTCTTACGAAGAAGGAAATAAAATTAAATTTATATTTAGAAAGAGAGTGAGCAACATATCTTCTATTAGTTGACCTCTTACAAGATCTTTTATCTTACTTAGACATCGAATATATGATACATAAGAACTAATAACTTAAATTTTTGCTATATTTTCTATTATTATCTATCTTTTGTCGATGATCGAGTTGAGATAATAAAAATATTCTATAGTAAAATAATATTCTATTCATGAGATTGATATATCTTTATGACTGTTATTATCCATCTGCATATACTTATACATCACAATATTAGCCTTTTGCTTTGATTTCTAATTCTATTTATAAAATAAAACATATTTCTTTTAATTATTTTATATGATCTTATCAAAATTTAGTTTATATCAATTAGAAAGATTAAAATTACCTATAGCTTGAGAACACTTTAGATTTAATAATATTTTTGTGAATTTATAAAAGCCAAATTATCTTCAATAAACACAATTAAGTTTTAGGACTCTGAATTATATCAAATTTGAAAGTAATAAATTATAAAAATAAGATCATTTAGTATTATTAGAAAATGTCAATAAAAATTGTTAATTATGCTAATTTCTATTGTCTTCATATGGAATATAATCGTTGATTTTTGCTTTTTTTTTTACAAGATTTTTATTTTAAGTAAGTCACTTCTTAATTATCATTTTCTTTATTATACTTTTCAAAAATATATAGTTTTATCACATTTTTTTTAGAATTTTCTGCTAATTAATGCAAATTTATGACTGTTTATGAGTTTTAAGAACTGTAATGTGCAATTATAGTTTTACAATAATTAAGACTCAACAAGTATTATGTGTAATTTTTTGAACGTCAATAACTATTCACTATTAATTATAAACTTAAACCACACACAATTTCATCAAAATAACAATGGAATCATTGTAAATAATATTATTATTGAATAGCACAGGAAACACTAAAATAATAAGAGATTTAACATTCCTAAATAAATTACAGATGACCAGCTTCCTTCACCACTTATTTGTTCAGGCAAATTTAAATTGTCCTGCACTGCTGTTATTGAAACCCCATTGAATAGTAACTTTGGATTGAAAGACATCGGATTTATTTGACATTAATATCTGTTTATTTTAAGGAATATTTCCAAAGAAACAAACTGAGAGCATCAATTTTATTTTACAATTTGTACTTACATATTATAAATAAGATAAATTATATGTGAAGAAATTTAAATACTAAGCATGAACTGAAATTCTATATGAAAAATAGTAGAGTAAAATGGAAAGTATCGAAATAGACTCTCTATGCATATGATCAATTTTATTATTGAACTAAGATGTTGAGAAATGATCATGTGACCTCATAAAATGGTAGATTGATTAATTTTCAAGCACAACGCATTACAATGTCCTTCAATAACGCAGCTTCTAATAAATTTAAAGCGATTAAAATTTATTCGATTTCGTTTATATTAATTAAATTTATACATTGGCGCTGGTACAAATTCTCAATACCTATAGTAAGACCTCGAAAATTGTTAAAGTGGATAAGCTTCTCTATTTAAAATTTATTCATTCAAAAGTTAAAAACTTTTGAGATACAGGATATGGTGAAACTTTTCATTAATATCTAGAGTATCATCTAATATTTAATTTCAAGAAGTTATGCTAAAAGCGATCATTCTTAACTATTATAATTTGTTATCTCTTAATTAGAATTTAAGCCTAGAATTTCATGTGTTTATCATAAGTAAAGTTAAACTAAATAATTATGAGGAGATTCCTTTGCTTTGATAATAGATATGAGAGATATATTTAAGATATTAGTATAATTAATTAAAAATATAAACATTTATAAAAGAAAAATGGAATTTTTTATTGTATTTTAAAACTATTCAGTTTTATTATTATTCCTAATTTAATATATCTTATCTTAATACAGTTAATATTGGCAATTTTGAAATGAAATAGTATTATTATAAACAATCAAATTACTTCAATATAAAGATTAAGATATATTTATGCAAGTGTCTATGTTCACAAATTTGTTATCAATCCCTCAAAATATTTGTTAAAATATAATTATCTTTATAAATTTCACTATTTAGTGGATTTGGTTAATTACAGGTCACCTCACTTTATTTATAAATTACTGTTTTGAAAGAAAAATGTAGAATTAACTCCCAAAGACTTAAAGAACAGTTTTCAATGAGCGCCAAATACTAAGATAATAATAAAAAGATCTAATTATCTATTTTTGTATCTTGTATCTAGAAATATTTATTCTTTATTTTTTTCTTAGAAATATAAATCTATATAATGCTAATAACCTCATGATTTTAACAGCAACAATTAAAGTATTCTAGTTAGAATAATAATGAATAATTAATTTAAAATTTAAGAAATAAATATAACATTAAATGTTTGAAATATTTATAAATCCTTTACTTTTATTTTAGAAAGTCATTTGTTTTTTCTTTAAATTTATAATCTATCCTATTATAATTATAGATATTCTTTAAATGGAGATTCCTTCAGACTATAAGCATAATAAGCAAAAATTATAAACTTTTGCTTATTAGAATTAATCCTTATTGCTCTTTGTTGGTGGTGAAAAATTTATTTTTAGAGGGAATTTTCAAAGTTAATTTTTTATTACAAACTCTTCATTTACTTAAATCATTTATTTCTTCTCTAAAGTACTGACTTTTCTTGGGTTCCCTACTTCCTCGCCAATTTTTGCGATAATAGTTGTAGAAGTATCAATCATGACTATTTTTGGTTGATATCTTAAATGCATGGCTTGTTTATCCATCATATTTTTAATATTAAAATCACATTCATTATGATTTTTATATAAATTGACAAAAAATAAACAAAGAAATAGTCATATTTAAAATAGAAATGATATTAATAAGAAAGTATTAATAAAAACATCATAAAGCCTGTAATATAAATTGTAATGAATCACGAATGAGCAATAGTTGTTATTGACTAAGACTCAGCAGAAAAGAGATAAAATTTAATAAAATTAGCGTATTTTTTATAAAAAATGCTTAATATAGAGAAAATTAGAAAAATCAAAGCAAGGTTCTAAGATATATAATTGAACATTTTATTATTTTGATATATAAATAATTAATTATATTTTATATATATAAAGTTATCATTATACTGATGTTAAATTCATAGCTTAAGCTTAAAATTATCTCAAATTTTAATAATTAAGTTGAAGTGTACAAGGGATATATTATGAATATCCGTTATTTATCATCAAAATTATAATGAGATAGACTGTTAAAATACTTAGAGTAAGATTCTAAAATGTGTTTATGATTCTTTTACAACTTGACCCTCATATATTTTCAATTCTCTACACTTTATATCGACTAAAAAGTTTCGATTTAAAACAATGAAGACTAAAAAATTGTAGCAATTCTCAATCTTAATTTCTTGTTCTATAATGGAAACAAGGCGATATATGTTTTTTATAGAAATTTGAAGCCTCATTGTTCTTTTCTAAGTAATTTCTTTAATTTATATGGATTTAAGAAAGATGTCAAGGATATTTTTTATAGTTTTTACCTATCATTAACACTACTATTTATAATTCTTTCTAACTTTCCAATATCTCAATAATCATTAAAATTGTAAAGTTTATAGCTTCTTACAGCCATTAATGTTCTCCTCTTACCTTAGGGTTAGCTAGGTATCTTGTTAGACTTTGATATAATTAATTCCCTAAGTATCTATATTTATAACATCCTTATCGAGGCACATATCCCTTCGAATAGATTTCTTTGAATTCTGCAAATGCTCGGAGCATTTCATGAATGTCAAGGTTGAAATAATATTAACTTCCAATATATACTAATATCTACCATTTATTGAATTTATCAAAATATTTTTTATCATAATTTTTCAATGCATTAATCCCTTTGAATTAAATGACTTCAATTATCTGGAAATTTCTTTCTCTCAAATTTGTTTTGACTGTAAAAGATTGGCTACAACAAAGAAATTTAGGCTAATTATTTGGAATATTCATTTTTAACATATAATATAAATTTTCCAGGGGGGTTGTTCTAAAAATACTTTTTAAGTAAAAATAAAATATTTATATTCATATAATAAACTATAATATTTTATAAGCTTATAAAATGAAAGTAATGTTTTAATTCTAAATTAATGAATTTTATTTAAGGTTACATAAACTTTTATATTAAATTTTTCATAATGTACATTTAAAGTCTTAAGAAAAATCGATATCATTGTTTAATAGTTAAATATTAATATGACTATTATTTGTTTAAAAATCATAATATTCTTAATATAATTGTAAGATATGATAGGAATTATTCTAAATTTGATTAGTATATTTAGTAGCGATAAAATTGAATTAGAATGCTCCCTTCCACCATTTTATATTTAAAATAGCTCTATCTGCTTTAATTATTAAATATTATAATTTATAATATCCACATGAATATAATTAAAATATAAGAATGATTATAATTTTTTAATTATGTAATTGATTCAATTTATAAAAATATCATTGCTGTGGACCATTCTACTGTCACATGTTATTTATAATAAGATGATTCTTTTTAAAATACTTTAGATTAAGCCTCATTTTTCAATCCCTACCTCTTCTTTATTATCGAGATCTTCTATTATCTTCTTTTTCTGTTTTTTATTCAATTGTCTCTCTCAACTTTTTAAAAATAGACATCTTTAATATTTTATTGTAAGTTTTTTTAAATATATTAGTTTCTAATGACATACAATAAATGCCTAAAATTTAAAGTGGTAATTTTAAATTACATAAGCCGTATATATGTATTGTATTTACGGTTTTTTTCATAATTAACTGTTAAATTAGATTTTAGATTATATTTTTAATTTTTCATTGCTATCTTCAGCAGTGGTTTAGCACAACTGAGTATTCCTCATTCCCCTTTAATAAGATGTATTCTTTGAGGTAACAAGTTAAATAACTATTAAATGTTATTCCTCACGCTACTACACTACATATTTTGTGTTAAGGTAATTATAAAATTTATAAATGATCATTAACTATTTTTTGTTATAAAAGGTGGTAGAGAATTCATTAAATACATCTCATTATTAAAACCTTTATAAGCTAGAATACAACTTTTAAGAAAAGCTAACCATGAAAATAAATAAAATCCAGATAATTTTCTAGCAAAAATCTCATTCAATTTAATTTTTATAATTTCCAAACATACTTTAAATCATGTGTCTTTAACAATTCAAAGAAAAAATAATATCTTACTTGCCCCCAAAATATATAGTTGATGGAAAATTCCTGATTCAATTCCTTTTATGCTACAGCTCCAGTAATTAAAGCAATATTACTCATCCTTCTTAAGAACCCTTTGAAGTAGCCTCAGAAGACCTTGAAAGCATTCTGGGTATTGACGTCA
>ARYC01008932.1:0-25036 GCA_000711775.1 Oxytricha trifallax
TTTACTTAAAATTTAAGGATGAAACTCCAAGGTTTGTGTTAAAGCACATTTTTTAAATTTGAAAGAGCTTCTTTGATTTTTACTTATTAAAAGAGTTTAGTAAATGAATTAATTATTATGAGTTTACAATCTATATGAGTTTTATTTAATATTAATTTTAAATAGTATATATTTTTTTATAATAATATTTTTGTTGAAATTATAATTATTTATTCAAATTTATTAAAAAGTATTTATTTAAAATTGCTGATTTATTTCAACTTAAAACAAGGTCTTATCATACACCTACATTTAAGAAAATAAGATGTAGAAGTTAATTGTTAATTTCAAATCAAATAATATCATGTCACTATTAATTACTAAATCAAACAAAAAAATTTACTTTAAAAAATTTAAAATGAATTGTCTAGCTGTTTATTTGAGTCTTTCCTTCTAGTATTCTTCTTCATCTTTTTTCCCGATTAATATCACTACTTAAGGATCCCATTTTTTATTTAGCTGATGATCAAATCTTTAAATTTGGATAGTTAATTAAATCACCTTAGTCTGTAATTGGTTTTCATCCTGAATTTTGTTAGTTAAGAGATGTCTGTTAAGGAAATATGCATGAATCTGTAGACATTTCACATTTTTTTCAATTATGTTTAGTTTGTCATGATTGTCTGATGATATTTTTGTGCATGAGAGCTTAAACATTATTTCAATTTAAAGTAATCTATGTTTAAAAGAATGATTAGACATGTTAGTTGGGTATTTGTGTCTGCTATTGCTTCTAGTTTTTTCTCTATTAGTTCTTCAAGCATGTTTTCCTACATGTTTAATATGTCAATTTGCTTGGCTTTGTTTACAAAATCAATAATTACTGGTGTATATATAGTAAACTTATATTGATTCTTTATTGATCTAAGAGATAAATTTGTGTTCAGCCAGATTGAGACGGAGGATTCTCTAGTATCGAATCTATAATTTCAGACTGCATTTTATATATTCTGCATTTAGAGGAGGTTTAACCATAATCAATTGATTATTATTATGAAATTAAATTTTTTTTTAGTTGGATCTTAATTAAATTTTAAGTTAAAACCTTCTTAATCTCCTATTAATATATGATTTTTTGTTAATGCTAAATACATTATATAAAGCTATTTTTTCATGGGTATTAATTAGATTGAGTGTACCATTCTTTAAATTATGAACAGGCTTGAGTCGACTTTTAGGTATAAGAACAGTTAAATTTTCCGTAAATTTTATTACTCAAATGTATTAGCAGCTTTAGCACATTTGTTTGAGATCCCCAAATACCAATTCTTATCTTTAAATTTCATCAAAAAACAACACAAAAACTTCAAATTAAAAATCTGTGAGAGAATAAAAATATTTATGATTTCAATAAAATTTACAGATTCGGGTTTTTGGTAAATGGGTACCCAATCTTCCTTTGTTATAAATTTAGCATTCCACATTGGGTAAGGAATCCGTTAAGGATCTTAACCGTATTGAGAATCTTTCCCAAAGTAGCTGAAGCTTCCTTCTGATTGTCGAAGTAGTGCAGGAGCGATATTTAATGGTTTACTCTTTAAATTATGTCTTAATGAGGTTTGGTCAGGTTATTGGGATATTATGAATTTGTAATAAATTGATCCCTTAGTATATGAAAGATATACTATGATATTATTCAATTAAAGAGTTGTCTTAGTATTCTTCTATATATAAGTTCATGATAAACTATTTTTTAATTATTCAATTTTTCTATATATATTTATATTGATATTTCTTGACAAAAATTTCATTATTTCAAGGATATAAAAAACCCCAATTTCACTTTTTTTTTAGATTAAAAACTGTAGTAAATTTCATATTTCCATAATTTTGGTAAGTGTAATATCTCTTTGTATTTTGATGAAACAATTCTGTGTTTCAAATTTCTACTTGTTATTTGTTAATATAAAAAGATTCTAAGTGTTTATATACAACTTTAAAAAATTTATTTAATTTCTATAATACAGTAAAGAAGAAGTAAACTAGCAATAATAATAATAATAATAGAGAGGTATGCATTATACACTTTAAACAAAAGAATTACAATTAAAATTAGTTGAAATTTCAGATTTTGGTGGATATCCATGAAATTAAATTAATTTGTTATTAAAATCATGTCAGTTATCAATTACAAAGTATTTAATATTCAGCAAATCAATAGATTCAAATAAAGCTGATTCTTTCTATTTAATTTATCTTTAATCAGCGATGAACAGATATCTTAATATAAGCTTACTCAAAATCAGTATAATTAATTTATATACCTAAGCGATGAGATGAATTTTGTATGCAAAAACAAGCTTATTATTGTGAGGTCTGGAGGCATTTATCAATGACAAACAGAAGGCAATAAAAAATTAATTAATTTTCAATGTAATTAAATTTGTTATAATAATATGCATTTTTACAAAAATAATTTTAAATAGCATCTGTTTGGAGAGAGCCAGCTTTGCTGGTTCGGGGAAGTGGCCATCTTGGACTTGTAATACAAATGATAGCAATCGAGTACGACTCCCCAAATCTTGCGGTCTTTGTATTAAAAGCTTCAACTGTTACTCTGTACAAGATCAACATAGATATCATTCAACTTAAAAATATTATTGGAATTAGCAAGGCCGACTTAGTCGAAGGTCTTCTGTTCAGAAAGAACTATAAAGAGAAGGAAATAAAAAATTATTTTGAATTTTAGCTTTGACTTGTTCAATGGTGCCTGATTGCTCAAGATAGAAAATTCAATTTCTCAAAAATAATTAATACTGATAAAATACATAAGAATATGAAATATTAGAAATTAAAATATATTCTTTAAATATAAATAATTATACATGGTATTGATTACAATAGTTACAAATCATAATTTGATTCTATTTCACTTATTAACAAATTTATTAATTAATTATAAATTATATAATTACAGTCCAGATTGTGCAAAAATGTATTTATTAAACTAGGGGGTAGGTTGTGTAGAGATATATTTTTTAGATAAATTAGCTAAAATAGCTTATTTTGAGTAAATTAATAAAGTAAATCAAGATTACACATTTCTCTATATTTATATTAATATTTTTATATTTTTAGGTACTCTACCGCATTTGAGCTGTTTTGCGGTAGAGTACCTTAATTATATTAATTAAAAATTAAATTAAATTTAAATGCTATAGTTAAAAGTGAAATAATTTCTCTATAAAAAGTAATATATAAAGTAAATAAAGTTAATAAAATAGAATAATCTAAAATTTAATATTTAAAAACCAATAATCTTTTACATAGAGTTGCAAAATTAAGCAATATTTTTTATTTATTCACTCCTTATAATTATAATAAATATAATATTACTTTTTATAGAGAAATTATTTCACTTTTAACTATAGTATTTAAATTTAATTTAATTTTTAATTAATATAATTAAGGTACTCTACCGCAAAACAGCTCAAATGCGGTAGAGTACCTAAAAATATAAAAATATTAATATAAATATAGAGAAATGTGTAATCTTGATTTACTTTATTAATTTACTCAAAATAAGCTATTTTAGCTAAATGTAATTTAATAATTATTTTGAAAATGTCATTCTGAATCGTGATCCTCTGCCTCTGTGTCTTTCAAGCTTGCTCTATTAGGATTTTTATCTTTAATCTTTTTTTCATTATTGTCTTCGCTCTAAATTCATTCCTCCACAGATTTGTTTTAAAGACAGTTAGCCAACTTTACTGTATCAAAAGTAACTTAAATTTCCTGATTTACCCTTTACCTTTGGCGATACTATGAAGCATCTTCTCTCGAAGCAATCTTTTTCCTTTTCCGACATTCTGTTCCAGGGGTCATTTATTGTAATGATGTGCAGTGAACCACAGAATTTTCTCCGAATTTCAACACAACAGCATATCTTTTGCCTTCTATTAGTTTCATCATAGTGGGAATGTTGTATATGCTAAAGAACTTCTCAAGATTCATCTCGTCAATAGGAACAATTTATGGCTCTTTCTCAATCTATCTTGTTTCGATATGAAAGTGAGTGGGCAAGATTAAGCTTGTCACAGATAATAATAGAGCCTATCATTTTAAAGATTGTGCTTATGCTAGTGTTTGATGCCCCATATAGCCATGCTCACTGAATCTTTTTATCTTCTCTATTTAGTAGTAAATTATTGAGAGCTTCGGTAATCTCTTAATATCCCAGATCTCTTAAAACTTATTCTTTTAGCTTTTGTGACTTATCGTATAAATGTTTGTTGTTCCTTACAAAGTCCTCCAACTGATCTTTTATTGATATTTTTATTTTCTTCCACCACGCCTAATTGCTTTAGTACCTTTATATGCGCATTATTCAATGTCTATTGGTGCCGACAAGTGCAAGAGCCTTTGAATTATAAAGTTTAACAGCTTTAGAATTTTAGCATTCTTAAAGTCCATCATCTTCAAACTTGAAGATTCTTGATTTATTGCTTTCATTTTATATCATCGGGCATTTTAAAAAAAAAATTTAATTTAATAAGCATTCGAGATGATTATTGAAATAATTGTCCCGTTAGCTTAAAATTTATTGATTAAATTGAACTTCATTTAATAATACTATGAATTAGTTTAAACTAATTTAAGTATATTATTGAAAAAATTAGAGCAATATTCTTTTTTACTTAAAATATCATTTTTCCTTATAATAAATCATTTAAGATTCAAATTAAAGCATCCCAAAAACACTAAAGGAACTAATGACAATTCTTTTTGGAACAATAATAATTAGAGGGAAATTTTTGAGATTCATAAATTTGATGTAAAAAAATAAAAAAATGTTTGATTTAAATTTAACGAATAAAATATTAATTATCAAGCGGGACAATTATTTTAACAACTGTCTAACATGGTTTTTAATCTGTATTTTTAATTAATAAATATATATTCATAAATTTTTAGAACTTATATCACACTCTTTAAGAGATCATATTTGAAGTATTAAAAAATCAAAATCTTGTTAAAATTTTTTATTTTGATAGTTAATAATAGATGGGTGTCAATTTAAGAATTATCACCAAGAATTGGCAAATTCTTGGATTCTTTAATTCATGTTTCTTAAAAAAAACATTGTCAATAATATCATTACTAAATTTATCAATTAGTTTGGATAAATGTGAATAAAATAAAAATGTTAAAATTTGATTAAAAGTTTATATAGTTATTATATAATAAAATAAATATATTACTTTAACTAAATAATTTCTTTTTGATAAGGTTAAATATAAAATTAAGTATAGGCAAGAATAAACTGCTAGTTTTTTGAAATATATTCTTACCAAGATAAAATAATTTTGAGTATAAAAATTGATTTATTAATTTATTAGTCTTTGACAAATATTTTGAAAATCCAGAGGGACCTTAATTTTATATTAGATTTAATGCCTTATTGATAATATATATATCTATATCAATCAATTTAACACAATATGTTTAGAGCAAGTTGATTAATTAGAGTATTTCATTTTAAAAATGGTACATCTGTAATTAAAAACATTTAAAAAACAGAGTCTATTAGAAGTTGATAAGTAAAAGAGTTATGAAAAACAAGAGATAAATGAGTTTATGAAGAATAGATTTTATGCCTTGTTTAGCATATTAATAAGTATTAAATATCAAATACAAATATAGTAGTTTAGATACTGTAAATTATAGAGAAATAAGATTTAAAAAAAATTAATTATGTATAGGAAAGAGTGATTGAAAGAATATTAGAATTTATACAAATGAAGGATAAACTGCTTAGAATGTTTATTTATTCAAATAGTGGTTAAACTAATTTAGTGTCATTATTGATAAAATAAAAATGTTAGGAAATTATAAAAATTAAAACTGGCATAAAGAAGATATAAATAAATAAGTACAGATTCATTTACAAAATCTGCTAAATATTGCGAAAATAAATTGCATTTTACTCTACATATAACTAACTGTCATTCATGATTGATAATATGAAAAAATTAAGTAATTAACTATTAAATTAACAATAAACAAATCAATATTAAAATAATAAAAAATGGAAATCTCTCTTAAAGCGTTTAATCTTCCCATTCTTACTCATCTTAGAATATTTTTATTCTTAGTCCCCTCTCTGTTTCACTTTGTAAAGCATCTGTCGAGTGGTGGCCCCTGTGGTCTTACCAGGTAGGACCACACAAAAATAAAAAGATTTACTTTTTGTAACTTACATTTTATGTGAGTGCAAAGACTCCAACAGCGTCTGATCTTAAAAGAATGCTTATTAATTTAATTAATTATTTACCTAATATAAATTAATTCATTTGATTATTTAGCATTTATGTATTTTTGCATTTTCCAAAATTTTTCTATTTTACTTAACAACTTTTTTATGAATGATTATAAACTAAATGACTGAATACCTAATTCTTATGATGTATTAATGCATTACTGTCTAATCCCTCTTATATTATAAGCGAATTTGTTAGTCAGTGTGAAATTCTTTTACATTCATAATCCCCTACTATAAAAAGTCTAAATCTAACTGAATCAATAAATAACAAAGATAATTATATAAATTTAGTTCGATGGATGAGCAGAGAAATATAAATCCACTAAAATCCATTTTTAATATAAGAATATTGTAATTAATTTCTGTTTTTTATCTATAAATTTCTCTTTAAAAAAAAAAAAGTTAATGCATATTATTATAAATATTGCCAAAAATGACTTTTAATAAATAGTTAATCATGTCCATTCTATGTTTTTCCTAGATGATTCATTAGCTTCAAAGCTGATTAAATAGTTTTGGCAGCAGCAGTAGCTGCTTTCCCACCTCCCAGTACTTTTTCCGTGTAAGCTCAGGATTCCGAAAATCCAAAAAGAATAAGAACTTTGTTCCATTTTTATTTTAAATGATACATTTATCAACAATACATGACTCAAGATTTAATAAAAGCAATTATCAAATTCCTAATAGAACTTATGCTAAATCTTTACAGAAATTTAGTTATTTGACTTTAGAAGATAGATTCCCAAAGAAAGCTTGATGTGCAGATGGAGACAAATGAAATTATAAATGGCTATGAAGTTGATAATTGGGGCTAAGATACTCTTTAATTTTATTAGCAGCATAACTCAGGAAATGACTAATGACTTCTAGTGGCTACATAAGTTTTACCTGTGCTCAACTCATAAGCAAGCATGATTAAATGTGATCGAGTTAAAAATTATTTCCTTTTCATAGACTATAGTTAATCCATTACTCAATGATAAAAGAGCAATAAAAAAAAGTTAATATATAATTTTGATTAAATAAATCAATATTTATGTTTAAATTAAACTGTTTATTTTCTAGGAGTTGGTATCTTTGTATTTTAATTTCCTGCAAAATTATTTCTATAAAAATAAAGTTGTATTAATTTAGTCCCAATTACTCTATGAAGATACTATTTTGTTGCTTTAATTAATCTAATGAAAATTGATATGTAAATTTGATATAAATAATTTAATTTAATAATTATGAATAAAAGTATGAAATCAATAGAGAAAAGGAAGTTGTTAATTTAAATTTAAATTCAAAATTAATTTAGTATTTTTATTATTATAAGGGATTTGGTTGCTTTTAGTTTAATTAACTTAGTACAATACATATATAAATATATATATATATATCATATATAAATATAATACTATATATATATCATACATAATATATATATATAAATATAGAGAGGGGGGCCTTCAGAAATTAAAAAGCAACCAAATTAAATGAGTGATCTGAGTTAAATTTTATTCTAATTAAAGGCTAATACTAACAGCTATAAATGGCGACCCCCCTTAGACAGTAATCTAATCAAGATGATAAGAAATACACGACCAGTACTAATGGCTTCTAGCAGAGGCAACACTGGACCAGTACTACCAGCGGGGAGCCCTGCAGGCACGGGTACAGTGTAAGAGGGGGGTGGAGCCATTGACGTATTTGCCATTTACTGTAACACCATTACAACCAGCAACATCACATGGCTGCCATAAAACCCCAGTGGCTTTGTATGATCCAACAATCTTGTGACCGTCTCTTGCAATACCAGCAATACTTGTGACTCTGTGGGCACTTGGGAGGATGGTGTTAGCGTATGTCAAGTAGTCCTTGGTGCATAGGGGGTTAGAAGAGCATGATGTGGCAACTCCATTTGCGCTAAGACTGTTGGTATAAGCGCAGGGACTGAATGAGTAGTAGTGATAGAAAGTCTAATATTCGCTGCTTCCTAAACATTGATCAACTTCGACTCTCTTGGCATGCGAGCCTGCTCCCATTGGTGCGAAGAAGTCGTATTAGAGCTCTGAAGAGCCAGAGTGGGTGGGAACCCCATTGGTTGAGACGCCAACGAGTGCAGCGCGCTCGGTATACTACTCAAAGATTCCTCTTCTCCCCCATTAGTTAGAGCACTCCATCTTAATTGAAATCCTTAGTATAGTGGAGGAATCCGAAATAGTGTCCAGCACAGCAAGATAGAGGAAGAGGCTTGGGGCAGAGAGGAAAGGTTAAACAGTCAAGAGAGATCCGCAAGTTTAAGATTAATTTGATCAACATCATCGATACCATTACCAAGGAAATGTTCCCAAAGCGCTCGCTTAATGCCATAGGGTGGTCTGAAAAATAAAGATGTTCAATTATCTCGGCCCTGGGGTAGATGTCTGAGTAGGAGACTCCATTTCCGCAGATCAAAACATGGAGAATCGCGAGGTGCCTCTGCCAGCCCCTCAACAGGAAAATTCTTTTTTGCTCTCGTTTGCAATACTGTTTTGCGAAAAACCCCTGATACCTAATTTTGCAACTTGCTTTATCTGAGATGATGTGTATGGTGTTGATATGTAAGGTGGGGCAGGAAACTTCATAAACGAGCCATTAAATGACATTTGCAAGGGTGACATGATTATCTCAAACGAGTGCAGGGTTCTTGATATAAATCTCTGCACCATGCACAAGGGTGAAGATGGGTCCACCTCAGAACATGAAACTACATTCAACTGCAATGATAAATGCCACGCCTAATCACATGGTTCAACAATGACTTCAGAGACCCATAAAACCCTATTGCTCTTACCACCTCCCCATACTGTGCCTCTAATCACTGGAAGCAAGTTGTGTTCTAGATGAATCGTGAGCTCACCATTTGTATAGGAGAGGTCCTCAGAGGTTCAATTGCTGCAAGAAAGAGCATGGCTAGCTTCAGAGAAATCGATGTTAAAATTAGCTATCACTTCGAAGGGTCACAGTGCTCAGAGAATTTCACTCAATTGATTTCATCAATTATACAAAGTCAAGTGAAGAAACATTGACAGACAAGATTATTTATATGAATGTATATTTGCATCATTTTTAATTAATCTCCCTATTCTTCAAATTCTTTTCACTAAAACTATAATTAAGGGTATAATTTGATGGTAAATTTATCAGATATTAATAAATAAAACTATTTAAAATATTTTATTTAAAATATTTATTAAATACAAATGAACAAATACTTAAAGGAGATTCTTCAGTCATTAAATTAAACCTGTTAGTATTTTTAATCAATCAATTTAAGATTAACTCAATGCAACCTTTTACCATCATTAATATTTGAAGCATCTATATGCTAAATTGAGCTAATCATAACACATCCGATTGACCTAAAATGTTTATATCTATAATAAAGAGAGTATACTCTTAAAAAATAAAATTAGCGTTAGCAAAGTCAACTAATTTTATAATTTAGTTAGGAGATGGGAGTAATGAATATCCTATCATTCAGATTAAATTATGAGTATAATTAAACCAGGTCAATTTTCAATTTAATAATAATAAAAACATAAATTTCTAGACTATACCGTTATATCATGATTGAGTAAAACAATTAAATAGCAACTTTCTACCTAAAATGATTTACAAATAATTCTTCAGCAGTTGGTAGATATTTTTAAGGAATGATAAAATTTGCTGTTGTCTGCTTTGAAATTAATGGCTTGGTAGAAGATTAGTATAATTACTTTCATTTTCTAGCGAATGATTAAATAATCAACATTAGAAAAATATAAGCTATTCATTAAATAAGTATTAAAGTATAATTAAGATTGTTCAAAATGCATTTGTGAATAAACGAAATAAATATCTAACTAACTTTGATATCAACTAAAAATATTTCTAACTGTTATACTTAAACGTAAAAGATAACTTGTATTAAAACTGACCTATTAAAATAATATCAAGTAAAATTTATATCTATAATTAGGGGATGAAACATTTGATAAGATAATATTTGAGATAGTAAATAAAAATGAAAAGTTAATTTAATAAAGATCATTTATTTTTACGAGCTAAATCAAAAAAATATATTTTTGACTTAGCTCGCCGTATTTATTAATTCTTAAAAAATAATTTAGTAGTTCTTTTTTATAGGTTAATAATATCTATCAACTAAATGTTTGAATATACTTAATTTCCTGCTCAAAGCTGCTTAATTTGAAGTATATTGTATATCTACCTTTACAAGAAATAGAATCTGATGAAAGGTTTCGTCTCAGGGCAAAATTGTGTTAGGAATCATAATAAAAAGTATAAGGAAATCTTTTTTGCATGAAATTTTGATCAAATACTTTTAAAGACAGCATTCTCTTCAAATGTTTTCAATTAGAATATTAAATGTAACACTTCTACATAGTTGGAACTCTTACTTCTCATGAGCATACTCTTACACACCCAATTTATTGAAGTTATTAAGGAGGCAGATCTAAAATTACTGTTAAATAATTATAGATAAATAAAAGAGATACCAAGTTATACCATGCTTGTGTTAATCTAGAATGAAAACTTTTGATGGAAATCAAATATATGATTAAGAATAAATTTCAGATTTTTTAATTATTTATTTTTATCAATGATTTGTTAACTTTGCTAAGAGTAGAGTAGATGGAAGTCGCACTTCCCTACCATTTCCATGTACCTTGTAATAAATCCCATTCAAGTTTTAAACAGAACTCTGTGCATGTGAAGCTTCTCTTTCTCGTGATTGATGTTAAATATTTTAAACCTTTAGCCAATATTACGAAATCCCCTATATGAACCCAGAGAACTTGCTGAAAATAATGATATTCTGAAGGTTTAAAATCTTAATTTAGCTGTATTTCTTTAACGAAAATTATAAATTGATGTAGATGGTCTACTTTGATGGAAATTTTACATAAAATATTGGACTTTCATGCACAAATATAATAACTATAATGAGATTGCTATAGTAATATCTATAATACTACCTAGAAGTTACTGTGTTAATTTTATTTAGAAAAAAATAATTAAAAATAAAGTACCTTCAAAAAGATTATGTGGCTATATCTTCAGTTTTAAAATACTTATTTCCAAGATCTTCAAAGTATAGGCTATTATTACTTTAATATAAAATTTTCTGTGAAGTTTCGTGGATGTTGAGATAGAATCTTACGAAGGGTTTAGGCATACAAGTTAGAAGCTAAAAGTGCAAAAGATCATCATAATCATCAGATTAATACTAAATGACTTAATTTAGACATAAGCTATTCAAAAGATAAAGCTGCAAGAAATATCAAAGAACCAGAGAACAAACAATGCTAATTTAATAACATTTTTGGAAGAAAAATATCAAAAATATTTAGAATATGTGAATATTGAAATAAATATTAAAAAATTATTTGCGGAAATTTAAAATATCTTAGCCAAATATATTTCAAAGTAATATTTCAACCATTTCATGCTTTGAAAAATGAAGCAAATCAAGTAAATAAATGATGTATATTCTTACCTTCACTTTTTTATTAAAAGGCTCAACATAAACAGAGATTGATAAAAGAAAATGTTAATTATTATTATTTTTATTATTTCCTATTTGTTGTAATTTATTTAATTTTGTTATTTACTTAAAATTCAATAAATTCTGAGATTAGTTTTAATTATTAAGCCTTTATAATTTTGATAATTAACCCAATTAGATTTCATTAGAATTAAAGGAACTAATTAGAATTGTAAAGAAAAAATTAATTCAATTAGTTTTACTCATATTTATGTAAGCTTGCTTGTTTAATTTAGTGTCAATTATATCCAATCATTTATTATTCTTATAATATAATGAAACTTTAATTTTTTTAAAAAAATAAGTCAAAATTAATATGCTTTATTAACAAATTAATTGGAGAATATAATAATTTTAGCATTTAATTTTTAATACAAGAATTATATTAGCGCTATCAATTAAATTATCCTAACTTTGATAAGATGGTAGATAATATAATTGGTCTTTTATTATTTTAAATTCATCTATCAGAATTATGAAAATAATATTATACACACTTATTGGAAAAAGAATTAACAAATTAACTCAGAGATATATAAACAAAGTTTATTGATGGACCATGTATTTGCTCATTAAATAAAATAAGACATTAGAAGAGATCTTGAAACATCCAGACTAAGAGGAACAAACAATTTATAGAATTATTTCACGATATAATATCGATAAATCCTCAAGAGTAAGAGAAAGTTGAATCATAAAAACAGAGGAGGAGATCTTAAGAACAGCTCTTAATGAGCAGTACTGCGGCCTAGCTCCACTATTCTATTTAACCACTTCTTAAATGGGAGCATACTCAATATAAATATGAAAAATATCTGAATAATAAAATGCCGTACCTCTCTATATAATCCATATTAACTTAGAGTTAAATTGAGAAGGTGTCCCTTCTTCAGATGTAAAATGACAAGACTAACTTGAAGAAGATGTAAGGTAAACTTATTTATATATTAATAGTAGTGACTCCTTCAGAATTGGCAATGATAAATTATGAGACAAATGTACAGCGTGTGTTCATGAGTAGATATTTGCATTCGTAAAACTTGATCAGATAATTTGAGTTTGACAAATGAATAGGACTTTTTGAAACAAATTTTAAGAGGAACTTTTTTAATCTTAAAGTCTGGCTGAAGTATTTATTGAGATTCTCTTATTTATTTATCAATTGTATTTATTGCTAAATAAATAATTATAAAATTATGAAGCAAATATATATTCTAGTGAGAATAAATATACAAAATGCAACAAAAACCTTTGTCAATATATAACCAATGAAATTAATATTTCTCATCCTTTTTAGCAAACAATATCATTCAGAAAAGATGACATAATATCAAATCCTTAATTTTCAATATATTTATTAACTTATAAATGACTCTGAAATAATATATAGTTTAAAAATGTAAATGAATCATTAGATATTAGAATCATCAGAAAATGACTTTAATCAATTATTTTTAGAATAATAAGATAATGGATTTAATTCATACTATCATAATTAAAATTTATTAAATAGATGTAATTGCCAAAATAAAGTTGTATATAAACGCCAATGAATAATTCTTAAACTGCAATCAAATATGATAAATTTACAAATAATCCAATGCATAATTGATATGATTGCTTTATTTTTCATAAGGAATCATTAGTTATTATGATTGATAATAAAGATATTTATATTATAAAAATTATATATATCTTTTTAAATTATAATAATTTTACCTTATTTATTAAATATTAAAAATTAAACATTTAAAAGTTTTAATTGTATTTAACCTCACAATAAATTTCAATTAATGTTAAAGTTTTAATTAATGGAACTAAATTTTATTATAATCCATAGATGTCGAATATGTATTCAATTTTATTAAATATTACTGAGTAATGACCAATCAATTATATTCATAAATTATCAGCAAATAATATAAATTATAAATTTAATAGTAAATTGGTAAGGTTTATAAAATAGTCAGTTTATAAGATTTTTATGATTTTAAGGAATATTATAATGCTTAAAGTTGCTCAAACTGATTAGCAATTCCAACTAAATTTGTTTATTTTCACACTTTGTATTAGTTTTTCCTAAGCTGCTTTAACATAGCAGTGAAAACTTTAATTTACAGTTAAATTAAACTTTATCCCAAAGATAGTAGAGATATAATTAAATAATCATTAATTAAAATACTCTAGTCGTATTCATGAAATGTAGTCTTTAATGAAGGAGAAGTTGTGGTATTTCAATTTAGACAAGGATATTCAAAAACATTACTTATATCAAAACAAAAATAATAGATGCTTTTGATTTAATAGGCCCCATCAATTCTTAACAAAAATACTTTCTGTTGTATAACCATCTAAACTAGTTAATATCAAATAAAATACTAAAAAATACAAATAAAATGATATATATAAAAAAGAATCTTAAGAGTCAAAAGTAATCATAAGGGTTTAGATGTTATTTTTCATTCTACAAATATATGATTGTATTTTGGATATCAGATTAATTCAAATGAAATATTAAATTTTTATTGATCAATTTTTATAGCCAAAAGTTATAGAAATAGTTAAGGCATCTTATATCTATATGGACATTCTAAGCCCTTTTTATTTATAAAATCAATAAATATATGCTATAAAATTTGGCTATTATTCCAATCTGCAAGTCACATAATAATTTAAACAAATTCTATAGAAATTTGAAGTTTATTATATTTACCATTATAAACAAAACAATTTAAAAAAATTCTTCTAAAGCCAGTAGATTGATTAGCTAGAATGGACTCTTGTGGAATATATTAAAAAAATAATTTTGATAAGTTTTTATCTAATTGCTCAGGATGATCAATCTAAATTATCTGGAGTAGAAGTGAGACATGAAGCAAGCAAAAATAAAATTCTTAGAGTCAAGAATGGCTTGAGTTAAAGCCTTGAAGAGGTCAAGACAAAAAGCAAAGCCAGATACTACTCAAAAGATAAGTCAATTAATCAAGTCTAAATCATTTTGATTATTATCATAATAATAATAAAAGATTATTTTTTATATATATTATCTAAAACTTTAATTAAATATATACAAAATCAATTAAATATAAATTTATTTTAACTCACATTTAGTAAAATATTATTTTTAGATATTTGACCACTATATTTTTAAACTATACTAACTCTTTTTGAAATAACTATTAATCTAGTATAAAATAATTCAAATAAATTGTTCAAATTATCGCATAATATAAATATGATGATGTTTATAGATAGTGATAAACTTAAAAAGCCAATAAAAAAAGACTATATAAATTATTCAATTTTAAATTTAATTGTTTTGTAACGTATTTTATGATAACTAAATATTTAATTTATATCAAATTAGAATCTTTATTCTGTTCATTTTGTAGGTTTATTGATTGTCAATCTAACATGCCTCCCCTATGTGGTGACTGGTAAAACTTCTGTGGACTTAAGTTTTGCACTACGTGGCTTGTAGCATCAAGAGGTGAGTAGTGTGAAGAGGATGATTAAAAGACACCCTGCTTTGTAATTTAAACTTCAACAAGATCCTGTAAGAGAGCCTTAATTTTTCAATCAAAATCCAAATTTGCTAGTCTTATCTCAAGAGCGAAAATGAGTGCATGAAAAGAAAGTGGATCTGTTTATTGAGTAATGTATTTTTTATTATAAATCTATCTTTAATAATAGCGAGAATAAATTGAAGATTATTCTTTTAATCTCAAGCATGTTTAAAATACATTTTTTACTCTTTATCTTTTCCTTATTTTAGTCATTTGAGCCATGTTGCTTATTTGATGTTTGAATTGCTGAACATCACTCTCAGTAATCTATTCAAATTCATATAAGGGTATAAACCCATATATAATCCTTTCTCTGTTTTAAGAGAAATGATTTTTACAATTATAATTTTAATACTTCTAACTATTGAAGAAAATCACATCTTTAAAATACTTATTGTTGCCTTGTTTGCTAGATATATTTCTTAACAGTTAATATTTCAATCTCCTGCATTAATAAATTCTAATACATTACATTTTAGAGTTTAATGAAGTCTTTATTTATAAAAAAACTTAGTCATTCTACATTAGAGACGTTAATGTTTTTAGTGATATTTACTAAAAATAATATTTTGAATTGAACTTCAAGACAATATTCTAAAGTATAAATGATAGGGCCAAATCATTAAATAAACTTAAATGTCTTTCTAAATTCCTATGTAATAATAATCATTTTTAAATAACCTAACACTGTTAAATAAAACAATTTTCTCTCAATTTTCAATGCTATAACAACTCAAGATTACAAATGCAGAATATCTCAATGACTTCTTTTTAGTTTTTCTTCAAATATAAAAAAAATATATATTTTAGAATTTGTTTAATATTGATCTCCTGTTTTATCATATAATTTAGATATGTTAAATATTTCTACTAATTGGAATAATAAAATATTTATGAATGATTTAACCTCTTTCAAACACTTTCTTTAAGCCATTATATTTATGTAAGTATTTATTTTATTATAATTAATAATCATCCTATTTCCTAAAGCTTTTCAGGAAGAGCCTGCTTAGCAATAATATAAATCGATTCCATTTTCATATCTCTATAATTTGTCTTCAAATTACCATTCATATTTTAGTTCTAAGTTATTTTCTATTAACAATTTAAACTCACTTAATGATTATTTTAACACTCGAACTCCTTCGCTTTATCAACATCCATCATGTAGTTTGTTAATGCTGAGTTTATTGTCAGAAAGCTAAGTTGATCTCTGATCATGCTTGTGATGAATAGCTTTTGTTATATTTGCCTAAAATAAGCACATATTTCTCCACCATTTTATTCATCTCAGCTAGCATGTGGAAGTTATATCTTCGTCTGAATAATATTAGCTAGATTATATTAATTATCAGAGACCAGATCTAAAAAATTCTTGACTGGTTGGGCGCTTAAACTAATTGTGGAGAGTTAAATTCCTTTTCAATTAAATATTTGGAAAATTATAAATTTTCATTTTATAAGAATGCTGTACACTGATTCATTATTAATATAAATAAACTAATAAATAAATACCTATTATCTTTTATAAATATCTAACAGATTTATGAATATAATTATAATACAGAAATATTATTAATTCTACAGAAAGTATAATTTAATATACTTGGATTAAATTAACAAAGACTTGGAGATTTATTATAAAAGATTTTTGAAAATAATATAAATTTTTATTGTTTACCTTTTTCTCCTTAACCTCCTATAAGACCAATCAGGCCTTGGCTTTTATAATTTTTGATTAAAATAGAATATAATTCAATCTAAAAATATACATATAACTTTGCTGGAGAAATTAAATCAAACCTAGTATAATAAATATGTCTATAACAAACTTAATAAATAATAGAATTATAACAACTAAGCGCTTTTTATTTTGTGATATAATTAGGTATTTATAATCTTGAGAATCATTTAATATAATAAAGATACAAAAATACTTTAAATTTTAAGGATACCCTCTTTTTATTAATTAAATTATATGCTTCTTTAATTTGTAAATAAGAGCTCTGCTTTAAATTGAAATCTTTTTAAATAATAAAGGTTATAATAATAAACTTATGATATTAATTGGATTTATTCCTTAATTTTATTATTCAAAAAACAGAAAACTTTGTTTATTTTTCTAATTCTTGTAATCCTTTTTTTATTAAAGTTCCCTTATTCATACAGGTCTAAATTATAAATTTTGTTCTGCTACCATATTGATTAATTAATTATATAGATAGTTAAATAAATTCAGTCAGTTTAATATTTAAAATACAAAAAAGTTGATGACACATGTCAAGATATTTCATTATTTCTTAGTATTAGTAGTATTTTAATTGAAGGTATTTCGTATCATAAAAAGTAGAATCTTTTTAATTTATTTTATTTGAATGCCAAAATTAAACCAACTAGGAGAGTATTTCTTTAAGATTTTAAATGAGTGAAGTCGTATAAATTTACAACTAGAGTAAGGTTATCAATGTTTTAAATGGGGTGCCTTCTATTTTAATATTGTTTACTCAACAATCTCAAACTTTAATAATCTTTTTGTTCAATACTTTCGCAACTGCCTCTAAATCTATTTACTTTTTGACAGCTATAGTTTTAAGACTTAAATCTTCAAATATTTAGTAAAATACTTTATTGTCCTGATGTAAGTAAGGTTCAAGTAATTAATATTTATTGAAGAAAATATGTTTTAAATAAAAGCATAATGGTGTCAAAACGTTTGAATTCCTTAAGAAACAAATAATTTTTCAAAAACTGAATTTTAAGTATTAAATTGTAAAATTTACCCGAGGTGACTTTCTCCTAGAAAAGATGGTTTTTAAATAGAAATCATAATAGATAAACTAAGGAAGGTACTCACAGATTTAAAAAAAAAAAGATTTTTAGACGTTATGAATCCTTATGAATAGTCTTTGCTTTTGCTTGCCAAGACAATAATCTCAATTATATTATATTTTTTAAATGAATTTTATCTTAGATTATTAATTCTAAATTAAATATTTTAATATAATATTAATTGAAAATAGCTTATTTCATTATTCTAGAACATGAAATCTCAGATGAACATATATATTTCTTTAACTAATGTTTTGTTGTTAATTCTCTCAACTTAAAAAAATTCAAAAATATGAAAATAATATTCTGAAATGTCAAGAATTATAAAATCTAAAATATGGTATATAAGTTTAATTGGATGAAATGATCGGATAAGTATATTTGTTGAAATTAATTTATAAAACAATTTAACATGATCTATTTAAGTTACAGCACTAAACTTATCAGATAAATTTAAGAAGGAAAGATGTTGAAGTCATAACAGAATTGGTAAACAAAGTACCAAGGGATATAAAATGATACTTTATTAATATATAGATTGTATTAAGTTTTAAATGAAATTTAAAAGATTAGTAAATCATAAAACAAAGATATCTAAACATTAAATAAAAATGATGGCATTGAATTACAATAAAGAAATATTATATCGATATTTTGATATTATTCTATGTACAATAAAGATGAATATATAATTATTTCAATGAAAATAATCTAAATCATTAATTTAAAAACTTTACTTAATTCATTTTTATTTTAAAATATCCTGTTGAGTTAACCAAAATAGAAATGTGATTAATAAGAAGTTTCGAATAATATAATAATGTAAAAACATAGATTCTTTATTATTACTAAAAGTTAAATGAATAAAGATTAAAAAATTTCACTAAAAGACAATTAAAAGGAATATATGGGTGTTTATTAATTTAAAATTAATAATTTAAACAGTCACTTGTGACTTTTCTTCCGCATTCTTAGTAACTTAAATTCATCCATAAGCATTTTACATGTTTTTTTTAATTTTATTATCTTTTCCTCTATTTGCAGTTCAAATTTTGGACAGCTCCATTGTTGCTTCAATTGATTCTATCTTAAACGATGTCGATTAGCAAAGGGCAGTAATTCATAGTCTCATTGTAGTAGCATGAGGAAATTCATTTTACTCTTAAATTTTTTCCTATAATGAAGTTCTCTTTTTTACTAAAAACTTTTATTTGAGTCTTAAAGAAACTCACACCTGAACGCAAAAGTATAGAATGATAGAATTTGGAACCAGTTAAATTAAAAATAATAAATATTTAAATCTAATAATTATATTGAAATTTATTTGCAAATGCCTTGTATTGTTTTTGTTTTTTTAACTATAAATTATAGGAAAAAAGAAAAATTAAATTAGGAATGAACTAGGTCGACCATAATAAACCAGAAATGGTCAATCTGACTACCTCATACCTTAAAATCCTAATTTAATCGACTCCAAATATGAAATTAAAGTTACGAAGGTGTGTAGCACCAGATTTCACAGACAAAAATGAAAAGGGCATTCTAGATGTCCCAAATTGTGACCCTATAGTTGATCTCCTTTTCTAATTCCTTAAAGAATAGACACTAGGTTATATTCTAACTAATTTTTTTGAAGTGGATATCCATATCTCCTTAGCCTTAAACTTGTCTTTCTAAGGAGTAGTACTATAAGACTCAGGAGAAATGAAATTCTTGGAGTGGTTATAAATCATATAGAATCTTTTTCAAATCACCAATGAAGCTTTAAAGCAACTCGACTCCTATTAAGCCTACTAATCTCAACCTACCCAATTGGGCACTAAATAGGAAGAGGTTAACTTTCTCCCTCAAAACCATATTTAAGAAAAAAAAAGATAAATAAAAAATAGTAATGCCGTCAAATTAAATCAACCTTTCATCATATCTTAAAAGGACCTGAACAGAAATGAGCCATATCTTCAGATATTAATTCTGACTATCAATTAAAATAATAAAATAAATATAAATCTCATGACATATTAAATAGGAAGGATAATACCGTATTAAATAGGAGTAAAACCTAGAAGGTTTCTGCCAAATTGGAAAAATTATATTAAATAAACTTAAGAAATTCACAACATCAAAGCAGCAGTCTGCTGAGATTTATAGGATAACTTATTATCTCGTTCTTCTCTAGATTTAACTTATTCATTGAGAAATGCAAAACCTAATCTGACAGCTCAACCTTTTACTTGGTCTTTAGCATTTGAGCAAAATTCTAACATAAGATTCCCTTAGAAAAACTTTATCAACTTTAATCTCTCTAAAACATAGGTATATAAATAGAAAAAGAATCTATATAGCTTCATAATATTCCGTAACAATTAGCCCAAATTGGCTCGCTCACAATAACAATAAACACTACGCATCAAGCGATACCTAATCTCATCAAAGACTTTTCAAAAATTTACCACCATATTGAAAGAAAAGAAAATCTGATTCTTAGCAAGCATGTATTAATTCAATAATTCAATTAAAAAATTATGCCAAACAAATCTTATATAAAAGATATTCATGATTTTTTGAATAAAGTGAATTCTATTAAATAATTAATAAGTAATAATAACAATAATAACAACAATATGAAATCTAAAAAAGTTGCCGTTCTATTCACAGCAATACATATCACCATTTCTAAATATAATTACTCCATATCAATTTAATTTGGTTATCTTGCGAAGTCTTTGTCGGTCTCCACCTCCACTCTTGCCAGGTACAATACCTGTAAAATTAAAAATTAGATACGTTTTTTGTAACTTAAACTTTTAGTTAAAGGTACTGAATCTTCTGATAAAACATTTTTTCAATTATTAATATTATTGTAGGAATACATTTGAATTTGGAAAATTAAATTGAATTGAATTAAAATAGTATCAAATTATTGGCAGTTAAGTTTCTGGAAACCTAGACAATATGGTACTTGTTTGAAAGAGAATTAAAAATTAGCTGGACTTTACTATTGGAGGTACCCTCTATCGCATCCATGAAGCGAGATAACTCGACTATAATTTTAGGCATTTACTAAGTAAAAAAAAATGCCAAAATTAAAGTCGAGTTAACTCGCTCCAGCAATGCGATAGAGGGGTACCGCCAATAGTAAAGTCCAGCTAATTTTAAATTATCTTTCAAACAAGTACCATATTGTCTAGGTTTCCAGAAACTTAACTGCCAATAATTTGATACTATTTTAATTCAATTCAATTTAATTTTCCAAATTCAAATGTATTTCTACAATACTAATTAATTATTTAATAAAATTCGCTTTATTCAAAAAGAAATTCATGACGAGATATTTTGGAATTAGGTCATTTTAGGCTTGAATTAAGTATCAGAATTCTTAAATAACTTCAGACAATTAAACTAGAACTAGCAGTCAACTTTTGGATTAGATACTTGCTTGATACTACTCTTTTTATTCTAATTGGACTAATCTAGTAAAGAGGACCTAGACACCTGTACCTCAAATTAAACTTAAAATAGCCCTACATAGAATTATAGGGCTCCGAAACACATTCCTTGCTCAAGGAATCTGACTGGGCAGCAGCGACAGAGAAATAATCCCGTGCTTGTGCACATCGACATATGTCATATGTCCCTTTAGCTATTATGATCGGGGATCCATGAGACACCATCTGATTAATTATTGTTATTTTTATTTTTAAAGCATTTAAATAATTATAATTTATTGTCATTCCAAAAAGGTTTAAGAAAAGAAGATTGGATCGGAATAAACATCATATTTTTATTTGAAGATTTCAGATATTTAAATTATAATGGATTAAATTTAATTTGTAATATCCTTTTTACACAGAAAAAATAAATATATTTGATAGCTTATGATAAATAAGTTTATATAAATTCGACTTATTAACTCACTAAATCCTTCTCGATTTTTAACTTCATCCTAAATTCAGATAAGGTAGTCAATAATATGAATTTATTTTAATTAAATATAAATTCTCAAAACAACTTAGTTTTGAATTTATAAATATAAATTTTACCAAAATCTTATTTTTTTATTATTAAAAGAATAATAATGCATTCTTAATTTGAAAAATAAAAAATTTATAAGTAAAAGAAGAGCATTATTTTTAACAATTTTACTATGAATTAATATCCACTCGACGGGAAATTCTAAATGAACTTTTCACTTACAATTTACAGTTTATATTAATTTAAATAGGATATGTATGATATTACCAAAATATAATATATACTAAAAATTAAATTAAATCAAATTATTTAAGATAAAAATTTAGAAAAGCAATGTAAGAGATAATTCGATTTTATATAATAAAAGCATGACTCTATTATTTGTAGCATTATTCAACTATAATTAGTAATAGGGAGAAAAAGGATTCTGTATTATTCTATTAATTTTATAATTTTTAGATTTGAATTCAAGAGTACTACTACTCTAACAATAACATAAATACGTAAAATAAACAAATTCTAGTAAGTTAGAATTTTTTAAATTATGTATTAACAAAAAAAATACAAAAGGAGTCCAATTTAAAAATAAGCAAATATTAATAAAAAGAAATAAAAAGAGATAGTATTGAGCGATAATTAAAAATTCTTTTATTGAAGAAAAATCTCTTAAGCTTAAAGCAAATAAAATCATATTATAATAGCTAATGATTTGTAAATTTAAGAAAGTTCGAGCATTAATCACATAAATTAAAATTACTAATTTGCAAAAATCTTTAGGGTTTATGATCCTTAATTATAATAAAAAGGTTTTATAAAATTAATGTATTAAAATATTAAAAATTGAATATAATCCTAATCAATTTATTTTAACATAATTATTTTTACTGTTAATTTCATATTTATTATATTTATAAAAAATATATCAATATAAATAAAAAATGTTTTATATATAAAAAAATAATATCTTTGGACTAAAATAAGAAAACCTCATGAGAGAATAATTTATTTATTAAATTTCAAATATAATAAAATTTTAAAAATAAATTTCTCTTAAAAAAATTCATATTATTTCTATTTCAACCACTTAGATATGATGCACATCATCTTCAAAATATTTAGCTTAATAAAGAATCCAAAATAAATTCTTTATGTTTTTTGAGACTACACCCCAAAATCATTTAGATTTAAGCTTATACTTTGTCAACGTTTATTTCTAATGAACCACTCTTAAACTCAATTAGGAACCTTTTAAAATTCAAAACTACTAAAAACGGCAAAGATTGAGTGAGATACAACATTTATTACATTTTACTCTTGCATTATTACATGTTATCATATTTGTTATATCAGGATTTTTAAGGAAACGGTTAAATGTAAATGCAGCTTCATATGAGTGTGTGAGCTTGCCAATATTAGAAATGCCTCTTTTATTTAATATAGTTTAAATTATTGCGATAAATTGCTACTTTAAAAACAATCAATCTCTTCATTTTGTTAACAGTCTTAAAAGTAACACAATTTTTTTAATAATTTAAACAATAATTAAAGGAGATGTTCGCATGTTATGACTAGAGATAAAACATCACAGCTCGCTAGTTAAAAGAAAATTGTTCATAATACATTCAAAACCCCAAAACCCTTTCAGTAGTTTGATTGAGTTTTTGATTTATAAAAGTAGACTATTAGTGCATACTTTATTAGGGTTTTAATAGGGTTTATGAAGGGGTTTAATGTTTAAATATTAGTAATTTAAGTGAGTATAACAAGCGAGTTTTTAAAATATTTCACACAAACATAAGCTTAGAGTCATGTGGCAATTCTCTGAATTTTATCTTTCTAAGTTGATGTTTGATTGTTTCTATTGTTTGTTAATTCGCTTAGCTTGGCTTGATAATAGTTCAGTATGCAAGTTCTCTGAGACCTCCATTTATTTTATTTTTATCGGGATATTGTTTTATTCTCTGCTTAGAATCTCTCTCACCCTTGCAGCTAAAGTAATCGTTTCTTTGCATGTCGCTCTCCATTATTATTACTGCTAGAGCCCAGATATCCCATTAAGTGTCTCCATCTCTCCAATCCTCTCTCTCTGGGAAATATCCAGGAGTGCCGTATACATTTCCTTATGCAGAGGCTTGCACTCTTTGAGCTCTGTTGAAGTCTATAATATAAACTCTAAGAGGGTGAAAATTCAACATGATATTCTCTGGCTTTAAGTCTCTATGAACATAACCTAGCTTGTGAAGCACTTCAATCCCCTCAACTATCTGCTATACAATCTAGCCAATTTATCTCTGACATCTATTGTCAGATAAGAATTCTCTGTAAGTCATTTCAAGTAATGGAAGCCTGAAGGCTACATGATCTTTACCAAGTAAAATAGCATCAAGCTATATGATATGCCTGCACTCATTTAAATTTGCCTTTTAAAGAGCATAATACTCATTTGCAAATTCCATTTGGAACTTGTCATCAGCAAGGCAGTAATTGAATGGATATATCTTGTAAGCATATTAGTCATCAGTAATGACTCTCTTCTCTATTTTATCTTCAAGAGTGAGGTAGCTTTCCTAGGCATGAATCTAAGTCAATAATTTTTAATATAGGAATCTTCGTTGCCTCTATTTTAACCATGATTTTATTGATCTCAGAGACTGGAAAGTTCTTGACTGCTTTCTTCATTTTAACTTACTTCTAGACTTCTACTCTAAGAGATTCCACTGGGTTTCTTGATCTTCTCTTTTAGAGGAATCTATTCCCTGTAGGTTCATGAATAAAGACAAAACTTTAATTGTG
>ARYC01008933.1:0-24698 GCA_000711775.1 Oxytricha trifallax
TTGTAGTACAATAATCGCAAAAATACTCACAATCTATTATCGAAAACTTGTTTTTGCTTGATGCTCTCAAAAATAACAATTGACATAATAAACAGTTAGTATGCTGTAATACCACAATTTGAGGAATTCTTATATAAGAGTTTTGAAATTTATGATTAATTAAATTGATTTGATTTATCTATATTAATATCCTTTAACTATCTAAGGTCAATATATAAATATAGAATTTATTTATTACTTTTTAAAAATTCCTCTATATATTATAATTATAAAAATTACCTTATATCACTAGAAATCTCTATAAGACCCCCTCTTAATAAACCTCATAAATCAAATCAATAGAACTTCAATTTTAGGTGCTTTGGGTATTAACATCCCTCTTTAAAATGAAATAACTTTTATTCAAGTCTCCTATAGTAGTACTGCTTTTGTTAGTAAATTAGCAACTATGAATTGTTTTTAATTATATACTTTTTCTTTGATGATTTATTTAGAATAAAATAAATATTAAGAATTGGACTTACTATAATGATTCTTCTTAATAGTATTATTCGTAAAATTAAATTTTTGATTAGCTACTCTAAATTTAAATATAAATTGAAATTGTATTTTAAAAAAACGTCAGATCCTGACTCCTCGAGTCGTCTGCACGCTAAGGATTTCCTGCCAGAAGAGTTACCTGGCTTGAGTTCAGTTTCCTAGGTAATAGGGAGCAGGATGAAGGTACGCTCTGCCTTCGAAAGTGAGAAGACGAAAACCATTGAAACCAACGATAAGGATTTTTCTCCCACACCTAGTTAGGGTACAGAAGCTACCACAGCGAAAGGACAGGGATTACATTTCCCAGCAGCGGTGGGACCGGTAAGCGTTTTTCTCCATCTTCTGTCACTCAGTTGGATCTCACAAGCTCTGTCCACAGGTACAAACTGTGGTGACATCTTGATTTTGGGAGAAGACTAGGTAATAGCGAGAATGGTTTTTTCGGAGTTTTCTACTTTACGACTGCCACGTCACGGAAGTTTGCCACGTCAACTCACTCAGATACGTCTACGTCACGACTAAAATGATGGTTTAATTTTAGTATTAAACAGTGATATGTTAAAATTATTTGATTTTAAATCATTAATTATCATATTTTAAGAAACATAAAGCAATTAAGTGAAATGCATATTTTTTAATTATAGTCAAAAATACAAAAATTGAAATAGATATAGCTTTTCTGATATAGATCCACTTACTCTTTTCATTTTTCATAACCTTTTTTTCAAAATATATGTCTTTAGTTTTTATATATTTTCTATATAATTTGCTCATTTAATATTTTCAATTCAAGACCTTAAAGAATCATCTGCAGAATTGATTTATTAATTGATAAAAAGTATAAATAAAAAGCATGCATTAGAAATCAAAACACCATAACCCCTGAAGTTAATTGATTGATAAAAGGAGAATATTAACGATACTTAATTCGGGTTTAAATAGGGTTTATGTAGGGGTTTAATTTTTTAATTTTAGTAATTTAACTGAGTATATGCGAGATTTTGGGTAAATTTTTAACAGTGAATACTTAAATTAGCTATTTAAGCTGCTATAAGGATGCAATGAATATAGTGAATATTTCAAGTCTGTTCTAATTACACGTCTGTAACAAGGCTACTCCATAAATCTCATGAAACTGTGAGGTCTCACTGTCTATTAGCATTGAATTTAAAGAGATAGCATCTTAATTATAAGCCTAAGAGACCCTTAAAATTTTAGCAGCATCATATTGAATATCTTATTAATGATAAGACTCATAAATACTGAGCTCATTTCTCTCTAGCCTAAAGGGCTGTGATTTTCATCACCAATTTCCTGAGCTTCACATTCTGCATAATCGATAGCTAACATATATAAAAAGAACGAAATATCTTACAAGACAGTCAATCGCATAAAGAGAGTGATTGACTTTAATGTTCCATTTTATAAGAATAAATTAAATAATAGATTCGATTAAATGCAAAGGGCTTAAGAGCATAATATAAAGTTCATACACGCTGATGAGGCAGTATTTACATACAATACCTTTATATCAAGGTCTTGGTATAAGGTATCAAATAAATATAAACAAAAGGTTGGTTATTATTATTTGATGGAATCATTGAAGATAAGGTAAAAATATCGTTTTATAAGTCGATTAGAAAATTAACAATCTAACTAGAGTGACATGTAATTATAATCTGGGTTTGATTTCTTAATAAATCTCTTTGAATAATCTTATCGCGTTAATAGTTCTCATCCTCCCTCTTCGCGCAGTCTCTTTAGTGTATTGTTTCCTGACTTTGATCACAGTCCTTTTAATTCGTGCAATATAGCTTGTGAATCCGGTAGCTTTGATATTTTTGCACATTCTCAGTGTCTTCCGTGTGTATTTAGAGCATCTTCGAGTATCGTGTCTCTTCCAGTTTCTAAGGCTCCCACAGTATATACTGTGAATCAGAAGGTACAACTTGTAAAAAACACAAAGTTTCAAGTCAAAATTTCTAAAATATGGTAGATAGCAACAATCATAGATGCACGAAGAATAAAGTTTTGAAAAGAATGAAATAAGTTTAGCTAAGTAACAATTATCTAAAGAAAATTCTTCTTACATAAAATTATTTCATTCTTTTCAAAACTTTATTCTTCGTGCATCTATGATTGTTGCTATCTACCATATTTTAGAAATTTTGACTTGAAACTTTGTGTTTTTTACAAGTTGTACCTTCTGATTCACAGTATATACTGTGGGAGCCTTAGAAACTGGAAGAGACACGATACTCGAAGATGCTCTAAATACACACGGAAGACACTGAGAATGTGCAAAAATATCAAAGCTACCGGATTCACAAGCTATATTGCACGAATTAAAAGGACTGTGATCAAAGTCAGGAAACAATACACTAAAGAGACTGCGCGAAGAGGGAGGATGAGAACTATTAACGCGATAAGATTATTCAAAGAGATTTATTAAGAAATCAAACCCAGATTATAATTACATGTCACTCTAGTTAGATTGTTAATTTTCTAATCGACTTATAAAACGATATTTTTACTTGTGGGAATAGAATGTTATTCATCCTCGTTCTATAAAGACTGAATAATATATTAAGTTCTTGCAATAACTCAGAGATAAGTACGCGGACTAAGAGATTATTCTATACGTTGATAACTTGTCAGTTCATAAAACTAAAGACTCAAGCAAGGAATACGAAAGATTAAACATAACACCTGTATTTAATGTTCCTTACAGGCCTTAGTTAAATGGAATTGAATTATATTTGGGGTTATTGAAAGGTCATTATAAGAAATTGCTGCTCTATCACTTGATGCACGATTTGAAGATAGATACAGTAGATTTTATTAAGAGTGCTGCTAAGAGAGGGCGATGATAAAGCTAAAGTGTGCGAAAGAGAATTGAGATTTTGTGTTTATTAAAAAGTATTAGATTTAAACGAATGAATAAGTTTACATAATAAATTTGCCTGTAAATGAATTTGGTTTCTATTTCCTTTTTTCATACAATTAGTAAATTTTGAATGAATTACCAGATTATAAATAATAATCAATAAATTATGCACACTATTTTAATCTTAATAATTTATAAATATATTAAAATGACAAGCATCTCAAAATCAATGAAATTTTGAGATACGAGCCAAATAAATAAATTAATAAACTTACAATTAAATAACTCAGTAAAAATTAAGTTAAATTTATAAATATTTTAAGTTCTTATAATTATAATATGCTCTTAAATATTGATAAAACTTTCAACATAAATAATGTAGATTATTTTTAAATATTAAGGTTTAAATTATAAATTATATTGTTTTATTGATTAAGTTAATAGAGTTTAAAAATGAACTTAAAATATTTATAAAATTAATTTAATTTTTACTGAGTTATTTAGTTGTTAGTTTATTAGTTTGTTTTTGGCACGTATCTCGAAATTTCATTGATTTTGAGATGAGTGCCATTTTAATATATTTAAAAAGTATTAAGATTAAAATAGTGTGCATAATTTATTGATTATTATTTATAATCTGGTAATTCATTCAAAATTTACTCAATGCTTCCTAGGGGCTATATTTTTCTCTTTGGCCACTCCTGTACTAATGTTTTGTCTGGTTTATAAATTTTGAAAGTCCTTCGCTCAATTCATGGCTTTACTTGAGACTTTATTCTTTGTTTAATTTGCTGCTACTCTTCTTAAGAATATAAGATTGAATTTTTTGATTGAAAAGAAAATGATAAATACAGTACACAATAAAATATAAATTAGGTCTTAGTATTAATTGCTAGAATTGCTTTAAATCTTCATTTTTATCATGATAATCTCAATCTCGATCATTGGTTGTCCTCTGTGAAACAATGAAAGAGGTTCGGCTCTGATCCATCATCCAGCTGCCAGTAATTTACACCATTTTATTTTGTCAATTGTCGTAATCTCGAGCACTTCTTCCTTTGAAAGTGCTTTACTAGTCTTAATTCTCAGTGGAGACTCCATTTTATTAGGTGAAAATTTAATAAATTTGTGATTTTAATAATTTAAAATAGGCATTTTAAAATTTTTTAAGTTTTAATGATTAATGATTAAAGTTTTAACTAATAGTTTTAATCTATAACGATTTATTAATAGAGAGGTCTTAATTAATTTTAAACTGATACTTAAAAAATTTTAAAATGCCTATTTTAAATTATTAAAATCACAAATTTATTAAATTTTCACCTAATAAAATGGAGTCTTCACCCTGAGAATTAAGACTAGTAAAGCACTTTCAAAGGAAGAAGTGCTCGAGATTACGACAATTGACAAAATAAAATGGTGTAAATTACTGGCAGCTGGATGATGGATCAGAGCCGAACCTCTTTCATTGTTTCACAGAGGACAACCAATGATCGAGATTGAGATTATCATGATAAAAATGAAGATTTAAAGCAATTCTAGCAATTAATACTAAGACCTAATTTATATTTTATTGTGTACTGTATTTATCATTTTCTTTTCAATCAAAAAATTCAATCTTACATAAGGAAGCTTACTTGTGATTAATGGATTCTTCTGCAGTTCTTAGAGCCAAGTCTCGCTGATTTTAATTCCCTGCTTCTCTTTTTCTTCAGGAGAGATGCTATAGCGATTATTGTGAGCTTCTTAAATTAGATCATTCAAGTACTCTGGTTTCAGAGTTCCAAGAACACCAAAAAAGAAGTTTTTCACTGGCAACTTATTAGAAAGTTATAGCTTTGATGTAAGATATACAGCAACATCTGGATCACTCATAGAATCATCATTAAGATTTGTTACAGAGATTTCAGGGTAGTTAGATATCTCAATCATCCTAATTTCATTAGACTTAAAAGCTTTTTTCCCTTCTTTAAGTAAGGCATTTAAGAATGAGATTTTAGTTCCCTCCTAAGTTGGTAAGAAGAGTCCAACTATAACAATTATATTGATTATACATAAAAACTACCCTGCTATAACAAGTATCTATAGAGGTCCTCCTTACTTCTGAATCTCCCTATTAATTCTTGAGATTAAATTCTCTTCATTGCATCATTCATTGATTCCGTCTTACTCCCAGTTTCTAGAAATGTTAATGAAATTTTAAATTATGGATGTCCATTCTAAACTTACTAAAATTTTACTATAATAGAGGGATCCTACAGGAAGTCAACCTGAATAACATATATATGAGAAATATGGAGAATCTTTCTCCCTTTTCAAAGTTTAACTTCCATTTTTATCGAACTTTTCCCATTAAATTGCCCCTAATATCGATCACAAATCATTCAAAAATAAAATATTCTAAAATTCATGAATAAACGTAATAGTACATCAATATTTTATAATAAAAGAAAGATGGATAATATTTGAAAGAAATTATCAATTTCTCACTAATAATAAAGCCAAATGTTCATTCAAATTCTATGTAAGTTTTAATTAATCAGATATATCAACTTTTTAACTGTATTTTCACTTTTGACAGAATTGTGAGATTGAAAAATAAAATATCACATATATTATAGAATTTAGTAATGTGAAGGTACGAATGCCAATAAATAAAATTAACAGTAATAATAATTCAAATAATTCAGAAATTCGTAAATAATCTTGGATAATAAATTCTTTTATAGGCATTTAGTCAAAATAAAAATGTTTTGGCATAAAATAAAAATAAATTAAAATAATCACTCAATATATAATAAAGACACTAATATTTTATAAACTAATAAAATACTCTAAATATATTTCACTTACTATCTATTATTAATAATTTAATTTGCAAATATATTATATTTGGCAGTTATTCTGTATTTATGTTATTAATTTTCCTAATCTTTTGTATTTTATCTATATTAATTAATTTAATTAAGTGGTGCCCCTCATTTCCTTAAACCTTAATTATAAAGTTAAATCAAAGTTCAAAACAGTATAGATGCTAAATTAATAAATTTAAATTTTAAAACTTTCACTCCTAAATTTACTAAAACACAAATAGGAGCTCCATCATCAATATGTATGAACTTGTATGAATTTCTTAAGCTCTCTGCATTCAATCGAATACCTAGTTTAAATTAGTTTTACAAACAGATTTTAAGTTAATCTTATAAAATAGAACAGCAAAGTCGACCATTCTCTTAAATAGATTGAAAGTCCTATATGATAATGTATTCTTTTACATTTGTTAGCTATGGATTAAGCTGATATATGAAACTCAGGAAATTGGCAGAGAAGTATCACAATTCTATTTGTGAGAGAAAAATTGGCTTAGTATTCATAGCTATGTCATTTGTAAGATGAACGATATTACACTGCTAAATCATTATGGGTCTCTTAATATAAATTCAAAATGTAGTCTTATTTGTTCACCCCGAGGCCCCCCCACCTCCATATAAATAATTTTTTTCAGTGTAATTTTTCTTGCCTTGCAGGCGGCTATTACATACAATGATTTAATTTTATAAGATTCATTACATCCGTCAACGCTTTTGTGTACTCGCTCCCATAGGAAAATATTTAAAAATCCAAACAAATGTTATTTTTATATATAGAATCAAATATTTTTAGATAAGAAATTTTTTTGTAACATTCATATTATTGTACTTTAAATAAGTTAATCATAAAATTAATTATTTAACTGGAATGTATATTTATTTTTAATTTTATGATTAACTTATTTAAAGTACAATAATATGAATGTTACAAAAAAATTTCTTATCTAAAAATATTTGATTCTATATATAAAAATAACATTTGTTTGGATTTTTAAATATTTTCCTATGGGAGCGAGTACACAAAAGCGTTGACGGATGTAATGAATCTTATAAAATTAAATCATTGTATGTAATAGCCGCCTGCAAGGCAAGAAAAATTACACTGAAAAAAATTATTTATATGGAGGTGGGGACAACGTATAAAATAAATCTACAAACTCACTGTGGCAAACTTACCCTCAATCCGTTAAATACATGCTTAAATTACTTATGTTTAAACTTAATTCTATTAAAACCCTAATAATTTATGCTAAAATATCCGACTTTTATTTAATATATACTCAAACTACTTAAAAATTTAATGGGTTTTGGTAATAAAATAATAAGTAAAAAATTGAGATAAAAAAACATAAAAAGTGTGTGAAAATTTAATGAGAGGGATTGGATCTAAATCAGAACAGATATAACTTTCACAATTATTTTTTATTTCTGCTTGTATTTGAAGTATTATGATTTTTTATAATTGATTCATGTATATTTAAATTTAATTTCTTTTTCATTTGAAATTCCTCTGGTATTTAAAAATTTTACCTCTTATTTTAATCTATTGAATGTGATTTGATGAAAAGGAAATTGATTTAATTTACACACATTATTTTCATTTAGATATTATTTTTAAATTTCATTTTGCTTTCTTCATTTCATATTTATGCTTTATTTTTATATTTTTATTGGTTTTATAATACAAAATTTAATATTTACTTTTTTTATAGTTTAAAATTCTTTTTATATTACATTATAATATTTTGATAAATTTATTTTTATTGACATTTATTTTTTGTTGTTTAATACTGCCCAGAAGTTATACTTTAAATTTAATTATTTATTATTAATTAAATAAGTTTCTTATTAATTGTATCTATACGGAGAGTATTTATTATAATTAAATATATATTTAAATTGATTATCTGACAGAAGAATCTTATTTTACCATGTTAAAAGTTATCAACAAAGATGTGTTATATTATAAAGTCAATATAGTCATTTAAGATAAGGAAATTATAAATAATGAAGATTTAATTACTGATTTCTCTGTTCTTTTACTAAGATTAGGCCTTTAAGACTCCATTTTTAGTGTTTCCATCATCACATTCAAATTTGCTGATTCTTGTTCAAAAAGTCAAAAACATTCGCGTTTAGTTCTCTATATTTTCAGCATCAGTAAGCACCACTTTAAAGTTCAGGTTGTTGAAACCTCAGGTACAGCTATGTTTTTTCATGCTACATCGAAGATACTGTTGAAGCTGAATACTCCATTTTATTCACTGGAAATTTAATAAATCAGAGATGTTTGATAAATTAAATTAAACAATTTAAAACTTTTTAAGTTTTAATGATTAAGGATTAAATTTTGCACTAATAGGTTTAGTTTATATAGAATTTTAAATAGAGATGTCTTAATTAATTTTAAACTGATATTTATTAATTAAGACCGAGTTTAATTTAATTTATCAAACATCTCTGATTTATTAAATTTCCAGTGAATAAAATGGAGTATTCAGCTTCAACAGTATCTTCGATGTAGCATGAAAAAACATAGCTGTACCTGAGGTTTCAACAACCTGAACTTTAAAGTGGTGCTTACTGATGCTGAAAATATAGAGAACCAAACGCGAATGTTATTGACTTTTTGAACAAGAATCAGTAAATTTGAATGTGATGATGGAAACACTAAAAATGGAGTCTTAAAGGACTAATCATAGTACAAGAACAATGAAATCAGTAATTAAATCTTCATTATTTATAATTTCCTTATCTTAAATGACTATATTGACTTTATTTTAATAATAGTAATTATTATTTTTTTTGATTGTTAAAATAAGTGAATTTAGTAAGTGCAGATCTGCACCATATTATTAAGATGGTTGGTTATGTAGGATTGGTTTAAAGAAATATCTATTTCTATTTCAATTGCACAAATGATTACATTTTTTCATAATTTTCAAAAAATAAAGCATAATGATAATTGGATATAATTTCAATTTAAATAATAAAGAATTAATTTAAGATTGTGTTATCTAAGAATAATTAGATTTTTCAAATATAACTTATACTATTATCTTAATATATATAATTTGTGGAAATTATAAAAATAATATTAAATTTTGTACAAATATATTATAAAACCTGCATTCATTCTAAAAATTAGGTAATGGCCCTTGGTGAAGAGGCAGATAAAAAAATGTTTTCTCAAAATTTTAATTTCGTATAAATTCCAAAACATTAAAACAACATTTTATAACTCAATAAAAATGTCTTTAATGTCACTAATGATCTTTTTAAGAAGTATAAACAAACAAATAGTAAAATAACAAAAATTTTAAATAATATAAACCATAAAAGATTTATACAAAGACACAAATATCATATAATATTAAACATTGTATATTTAATTATATTACTTTAACATATTGTTATTTTACTATTTAATGTAGAGTTAAACTATTAAATAGTTTCTTTATACTTCTTAAAAAGATCATTAATGACATTAAGGACATTTTTATTGAGTTATAATATGTTGTTTTAATGTTTTGGAATTTATACGAAATTAAAATTTTAAGAAAACATTTTTTCTGCTTTTACACAAAGGGCCATTACCAAAAAAAATAAATAAAAATTAGAAATTAGAATTAATTATCTTATACTTTTAATGAACCAAAAGTGTAAAATTATAATTGCTAAATTTTTTTAGTGTTTACTTCTTTCTCTAATCCTAAATCAAAGTTCAAGGCTAGAATATATTTTGATAACTTTGAAAAATTTATTAATAGTATAGGAATTCGATAATTTTAATTGATGGAAATGGTTAAGACTTCTTATATCATAAAAAAGAATATAAATCAACTATCCAATCTTAAATAATCTTTAAACAAATTTCATTAAATTAAATAAAGTAATGCAGATATTAATTTATATGAATAAGTAATTTTTTTAAAAAAAATCATTTTTAGTTTCTTCAAAATTTTGGCTTTTAAAAAAGATATATTTTTCATAAAATCAAAATAATGTTAGAATGTTGTTTTTTTTAAATGACAAATTTTTGTAATTTAAATAAGAAGGATAAATTATTATGCCCTCAATATCATAAATATTTTTCATATCATATTGTTCATTTACTTATTTTAATGTAGTAATTGTTAATTTGGTCATATTAAACTTGTTATATGCATTTTATCTTTGGGCATAAATCATATTCAATGTTAAACAAAGCAATAGATTGACTAACAATTTTCTTATGATATATAATCTCTCTAAATACTAATAAAATGCATATGGAAAATCAGATATCTAGTTATACTAAGCAGGTTCGTATAAAATGGAGGTCAGGGATTGTAATATTTAATATATTAAAAGATTTTTAATTATTATTTTAAATTAAAAATGGCCAAGATGTTGTGAAACATCCATTTCATATGGCTGCCAGTGTATTTTTATTAAAAATTATTTTAGGCTTATTAAGCAACTGATAATTTTAATCTATGGGTACATTTATGCTGCTCAATTTAACAACTTTGATCAGAATCAGGTTTCATTTGCAAGGAATTCCATATCTGCTAATAATTACAAGAGTGGGTGAGAGGATCAGGATCATTCGCCATTAATAACCGTTAGGCTTGTATGGGGCCCGAGCAAGAGTCCTCTCCTGTCGGCAAACTTCCACCCACCTGCCAACCTGACTCTGATATCTATTAAGTAATAGTAATATTTCTTAGAGTAATTAAAATAAATAGTTTAGTTTGTTTTAAGCTTGTTTCTTAATATGATCTTAGACGCATGCCCTATAATTTAAGTATATACTTTTCTATTTGCAAAAACATTATTATATTTAATATTAAATTAATATAAATGATATCGAGCCTCAACAATGTATATTCAAAACCCCAAAACCACTTAATGAGGTTTATAAGTGCTTTGATTTGTAGGGAATTTGTTAGGGGTTGGGGTTATTAATAGGTTTTAATGTGAAATATATAGTAAATGTATTTAATTTAATCACTCAAAATGCACTTTTGGATCATGTGGGAGAGGTCTAAAGTTTATCTTGTTTAACCACAACTCTATCTGCTCTATTGATATGTCTGATCTTGAGTTTGGTTTTATTATTATTGATTCTGCCATATGTTTTATTGATTGAGAGACTCTGGTTTTGTCTATAAACTACTTTATTCTTTGCTTAGCATCTTTCTCGCACCTTGTAGAGTAGTAATCGTTGCGAGGCATATCGCACTCTATTATTATTGCTGCTAAAGCCCACACATCCCACTAAAAGTCACCATCTCTCCAGTCTTCTCTTTCTGGATAGTACCCTTGAGTTCCCATTACAGTTCCAAGACTTGATACTTCCACTCTTTAGGCTCTGTTGAAATCGATTATTGCTACTCTTACTGGTGAAAAGTTTATCATTATATTTTCTGGCTTCAAATTTCTGTGAACAAATCCTAACTTGTGAAGCTCTTTAATACCTTGTATGGTCTGAGTTGCTATTTATCCAAGCTACTTTATGATTCCTTTGATCTGTTATGAAATCTCTTAGGGTCATTTCAAAGAGTGGGAGTCTGAAAGCTACACGATCTTTGGCTAGGAGAACAGCATCCAGCTTGATTAAGTAACTATACTCTTTGAATTTTGCTTGATTGAAATACTTTATGCTCATTTGTAAACTCCATCTAATATTTATCATCACTTAAGAGATATTTGAAGGGATTCACCTTGTATGCATATTGATGATCATTGATAACTTTCTTATCAAAGAAGTCTTCTAATATATGGTAGCTTTAAAGTGAAGTGTCTTGGTCAATTTAGGCATGAACAGGAATATTTTTATATTGAATTTTAATCATGATCTTTGTGATTTTGGGTCCTAGTAGGTTGCGTGATTTCCTCACATATTCTGATTCACTAGCTTGTTCGAGCTCTACAAGTTTCGAAGATTCTCTTGCTTTTCTTTTGTTTAGTAGCTTCAATTCATCTTCATGCTTTTCAATCTCTAAATCTTTCTTGTGAGCTTTTAAGAGATGCTTCCTTAAATCTCTTGTATGAGCATACTGCTTATGGAACTCGAAGCAATCATACTTTCCGTCGATTTTATCGTGCTTTAAGTATACTGTTGGCTTGGCTTCTCTATGCTCTTTCATATGCCTATACCAACTAGATTTATGAGCGAAGTCTCTCTCACACTTCTCACAAAAGTATACTTCTACTTCTTCAGTTTGTATAGGAATTTCATTAATACCTTTCTCCTCCTCTCTGTCTCCCACACACTTGTTTGCCATTTATTTTCTATTATTAATTTCTATTTTAATAACAGAGACATCAAGTGATAGCTCTGGTAGTTCCTTATGAGAGTTCATCTCACAGCTATCACACTTTTTATTGCTGCCAAAGGTGATTCTTATTTAGTTTGATAAAAGTGCTGTTGTTTTTTTTAAAATCTTAGCTCTCATACTTAAATTTGAATTTAAAATTATAAATTGCCTCTATATCAGAGAGTTCATATGAGAGCTTTGCAAGCATTAAGGTTTCAAGGGAAGTTTTTATAGTATTAGAGAAGAAAAATGAGAGCTAAGTGAGGATTCAGCTCTAAATATGGCTACAATAGCAAACATTATTACTATAAAAAATAAGTTCATTATAGCACGCACCAATTTAGGAGGTGCTCCTAATATTAAGTACGTACCAATTTAATTTTAAAATTATGGAACTATAACAGTAGAAATTGATATCAATCTCTCTAGTTTGAAATCAATTCTCAAAACCTTCTCCATATCCTTCTTAGAGGCTGGCCTCCTATAGGATGCCCATATTTAATAGTAAGTTTTACAGAAATCAATAATAAATAAATAAATAAAAAATAAATAACTCGCATCGAGGGCTCAAAGCCCCCTGAACATATCATTATGAATGGACCAGGTCCTTTTTAGTTAAAGTTCCTTCAGAGGAGTTCGTATCCCTCCCATTGTCTGGAGGTTGAGATTGACCCTTGTCTTGTTAAGTCTTTGAGGTTTTGCATCGGCATTTGTGCCAGTACTCCCAGTTTGTAGTCTATGGTGTTGAAGAAGTCATCTGACTCCATTAGTCTGAGTAGTTGTTTCAGATCGAAACCATATTGCCAAAGAATAAAAGGCAAAATCTGGCAAATTCGAAGAGAATTTGTGCAATGGTACATGATTCTGTACCAGAGAGTATTCATTTCTGCGAAATTTTGTCCAGCTAGTTTTTGAATTATTTGGGTTAGGTTTCCATAAAAATATGGATGTTGTTGTGTTCTGGCTTTAGCGTAGAGGGCAATAAGTAGGTATGCTATTTCACTTTTTTGGATAGGGACTGTGGTAGTGTTGGAGTGCATTGCTACTAGGATTCTCCAAATTACTTTAACAGTAATTACGGACCAGAAGGCATCGTCATCATTGACTGGTGATTCAATCTTTTTAGATGCTTGAAGATTAAGTTCTTTGTAAACTTGTGAGTTGTATAGGGAAGCGAAAGGAGTTTATTTCTTGCTTTGGATGATCTTAAGGATTTGATAGGGCTAAAAGACTGTTTTTAGAAGCTCTGAATGTTGCTTGTCTAAGGTTTCCAGGTATAAGGAAAACTAAGAATATAGAAAATTCTTTGGTTTTTCTTGGCTCATAGCAGCCATTTGGATTAGGTTAATAGTGCCAAGGATCTAGTCCTTGGGAAGTTATTACCAATCTTTGATTTGGATTTTCAAGAACTCTGTGGGAACTTGAAGAGCAATGGTAGTTTAGTCCATTTCTAATAGTGCCTCGGTTTCTAAGGAGGATAAGTCAGATAGTCCTAAGAGGAATTCTTTGCTGCTGTCGTTGAGAACTTTCCTATCGGGTTCTGGAAGAAAGATTTGAGCAAAGTGTAGGTCATAGTTTTGATTGATGTTAAGTTGGTGACTGAACTCTTAGTCAGGTGGATCTGCTCTGATAGCATCTGATCGGAATCCTGATCAGAAAACATTTTCTGATCGGCCTGGTATTAAATAGGGAGTGAGCCTCAACCTTAGTTAAGGTTGGGAAGAGAAGTTTTAAGGACATCACTAGAAAGTTATTTTTGAGAGACCAAGTCTTGTCTCGCTCTGTCATGGATCCAGGAAATGATTCTAGTAAGTTTTAGGAGTCCAATGTTGTCAGGGATGGTAGATGAGATAAGTGTTTGGGTGAGTGAAGAGGGGCTGGCTAGTGTTCTAGAGAGGTCTAGAAATTTGTCGGAGGCTAGCAATAGGAAAACCGCTCGTCTGAGTTATCCCCAAGTCTCTTTAGAAAAGAGAATCTCGTTGGGGATGTAAGGAGTCACTCTTCTCACTTTGTTAAGAGATTTGAGAGAAGAGGGTTCGAGCTTTGAGTAGAAACTTTTGAGATATCTAATGAAGGAACTAAATATGTTTTTGTGTTTCTGCTCGATTTTAATGTACATCATATTTATTAACTTCTACTAATAATTACAGAAATTAATAAACTTAAATTTGAATATCATTTCTTAGATCTGTAAACAAGATGGAGTCAATGAATGATGCAATGAAAATAGAGCAAGCACAAGAATTGATTCAAAGATTTAGAAGTAAGGAGTATTTTCATCGCTACCTGCTGCAGCAAGGTAATGAACTCATAATAACTAATGTTTATTATGTAGTGGTTTGTTTCTGCCAACGATGGAAGGTACTAAAATATCATTTCTAAGAGCAATACTTTGCGAAGAAAGAAAATATTGAAAACTTAAGATGTAAAGTTTGCAGAGATTCCAAACTATCCAGAAATCTCAGTGACTAACTTATATGATGATGCTATGAATGACCCAGAGGTTTCGCTGTATCTCTCTACTAAGAAGCATTTGTCTAATAAGCTACCTGAAAGAAATTATATCTTTGGCATACTTGCAACAATCAAGGTGATTACTTGAAAGAAATTTTTCAAGAATCTCATAAGAAAAGATAGAGCATCTCTTCAAAAGATAAGGACAAACAAGGGATCAAGATAAGTGAGAGCTGGCTATCAGAGCTGCAGAAGCACCCTTATATTTCAAGTAAAATTTCAAGCTTAAATCTTTAGAAAAATCTGGAACTGGCATCTTCTTGATTAAGGAATAGAGCAAGCTTCACTAAGAGCGAAAGTCGCAGACAAATTATGAAGTTAGCAAGAGACTTTATTCAAATATTTAGCCTCCAGAGTCAATGAACATAGATGCTGGAGCTGGCAGCTAGAGAAGAAACCTGGGCCAAGCAAGCCTTAAGAGGAAGAAAGAAAAGCTAGCTCCTTCTAAAGAATTTTGAATGTGACTTAAATATTTATTAACTTAACTACAAAACTTATTTATATACATTCACTCTCCCTTCTTTAGCACACTTTTAAGCCAACTAATTATCTACTCTCTTCGCTGAATTTTTAATAAAATCTATTGTATCGATAGGTAGGTCATGCATCAAGTGGTATAGCAGCAGTTTCTTGTAATGACCTTTTAATGTACCCCAGTAGAACTCAATTCCATTAAACTATGGACTGTAAGGTACGTTGAACACTGGCGTTATTTTAAAAGTTGCTCATAACTCTTTCTTGTTTCTTTAGTCTTATGAACAGAAAGATTATCAACAAACAGTATAATCTCTTATTCCGGTACTTCTCTCTCAGCTGCTCTAAGAACTTAATATACTGCTCTGTCTTAATAGAGCGAGGATGAATAACATAAGTTTCTAAACCGGCATCCTCGCTAATTCCTCCAAGAATTGCCATTGTTTATACCTTTACTTTTTAGTCATATACCTCTATATTACTACGCCTCTTATACCAAGACTTCTAGATGAAAGTGTTGAAGGTAAACACAGCCTCGTCAGCATGAATAAACTTAATATTATTCTATTAGGCTCTCTGCATTTAATTATAAATATAATTTAAGTTATTGTTGTAAAATGGCAGAGTGAAATCAATCACTCTCTTGATACGATTCACACCTTTGTAAGAGATACAATTTCGTTTATAAATGCTTGCAACAGACTATGCAGAGATCTTCAACTCAGGGAACTGGCGATGAAACATAATAGCTCGTTAGTCGAGAGAGAAGTGAGCCCAATACTTCAAAGTTTTATCATTAATAAGATAGTCAATATGCTTCTATAGAAACTTTGACTACCTCTTAGGCTAAGAATTTAGCTACTATTGCTTTAATTATACTGCTTTAAGACAGTGGGAACGAACAGTTGACGGACTTCGCTTTAAGAGTAGAGCAATAGACTTATAGTTCAGTACTGGTTTGACTTAATCACTGTATATATCACATCCATAACGCAATTTAAACACTAAATCAATATACTCTTCATCATAAATAGACCCAAAAGCTTGCTATTTTTGTCTCGCATTTTATAAATAACCCCAACCACTAATAAATTCCCTACAAATCAAAGCGCTTATAAACCTCATTAAGGGGTTTTGAGGTTTTGAATGATTTATACCTACTTATAGGATTGAAAAATGAAATATCATGAAAAATATGGAATAAAGCTACCAAAGATTATAACCCTTATTGTTACTATTTGAAATCTCAGGATAGTACCCAAAAAAGTTGTTATCTAAACTTTTTCTTAAAAAAATAATAATCATCTTAATTATATTAGATGAATTAGTGAATCAAAAGTTTTTAATAAATTTTATTTGTAATTCTTAGTAAAATATTTATTACACAAATGAAAAAAAAACTTATGAAACTAAAAATATTAAAAGTTAGACAAACAGGGTTCATGTTTATATTTTAATCTATAAAAAATTTTTCATATTTTTCTTAATTCAAAATTTTTTTTACAATATTGTTTAGGATGGTACAAAAGCTTATGCATATCCAAAATGGGAAAAAAATAATGCAACTTACTGCAATTAGGACTATACATATAATTAAAACCACAAATCCCTTTATTAGATTTTAAAATGTTTTTATTTTTAGGGCAAGTTGGGGTCTAATTTGGCTTTGTAGATTAATTAGGTCAATTTTCGAAATGAGAAATATAAATTAGCGAAATTTAGGATTTGTTTAAAATAAATAATGTTTATATTTTCTGCTTATGCTTAGTTATTGTTAAAGAATTTATATAAACAAAGCAAAACCAGTGTTATATTCATGCAGCTTTAGCAATGCTCTACATAAGAGTGCCTCAATTTTAAGCTATCATTGCTTGTTTTCTCTTTTGCATTTTGATTCTGATAATGCTAAGACTACTAAAATTCTTCTTCTTAACTGAACATAGCTTGGATAGACACTTTAAAGATTTACACTTAGGAAAGTTCGAGATATATTTCAAGCATGATATAGTGGATGGAAGTTGATAATCTACAATTTTATTTTTATATGATGTCTTATTAACACTATAAGTAAAGAAATGTATGTATGTAGTAACATCATTTGATTTAATTTTAATGGTGGGTAAAAAACAAAAATATAAATTCTGATACTCTTGAGTCAAAAGTGAACAACTGGAAATAATCAAGAGTCAGAAACAATATTAATAGATAAACAAATCAGCTGTTAATTCAATTTAAGCATGGTTTTAAGCGAAAGATATTATCCACACACATTAAATTCTGTTGATATAACTAAATGTGTTGAAAAAAACTTGATTATAAATGTCTCTACAAAAGCAAAGCTCATAATAATTGATAAATATACATACATATTGTATCCTTTCATGTATCTTCCTAAGAACAAAAAGTATAAAGTTGTTCTGCTAATAAATAAATGGTTCTTTAATAAAAAAGTCTAGAGAAAAATTGCAAGAATAACTTGAGCGCAATGAAGCTATTTTAAGCTTTGACCTCATCGACCGAAGTTAAAAACTTTTTAGAGACTCTAAATGACTAATTATATAGAGCGATTATTATAAAGATATACTATATGATTTGATAAAATGTCTATTGGAATTGCATCAATTTAGATAAGTTCATAAAATTTCGAAGCCTAAATTGTTATGTTAAATCTCTGCTATAGAGAATTAGTTGGATCTTATTTCAATAGATCTTTAAAATATGATATAATACTTTAGTATTAGTAACAGGGATCCTGGATAATTTACGATAAGTGAAAAGTGGACAAATGGTTTATTTAATGGGATGTTTCGACAGTGCTGCAATAACATATTAGAAAGTGACATGAAGAATACAGGATAAACATGAAAAGCAAGAAATAACTTTGTTCAAGAAACAGAAGAAATTAAAAGCATAGTAGAGATTAAATTGATAATCACATCCAAAAAACCTCTCAAAACTTTAGATTACAATGAAGGGCAAGAGCAAGAGATAAATCATCAGTTTTGTTCTTTTTAAAAAAGAAGTTTTTATAGAATATAGAATTTCAAAGGTGCTTTACTTATAGAAGAAGTTATCATTATCCAACATTTTATTATTTAATACAAATAATATGTACAAAATTCAAAATTTCTCTTAACACTTACATTAAAATTTGTATTATTTAGGAATTTTAACTGGAATTTAAACAAATGTTAAACTCGTCTGAATAAATACATCTAAAAATTATTAAATACAGTGTTCAATTTAAAATAAAATCTATGTTGTCTAAAATAACCGAATATGACCCCTATATACAATACAAAACAAATTATTAAATATTTTATTATGGGGTTTTGTGGTTATGAATATTGCTTTAACTAATAAAATAATAATTATTATTATATGGTAAAAAAAACATTTGATTCGGGAAAGTTATTAATAAAATAATAAAATTAAAATCGTGAAAGTTAAATTTCTCTATTCCGAGACATTCGAGACATTCTCATAAACACTCGCATAGAGAATTCAAAATCAGTTGATCTATACAAATGGCGGTACAATTTTATCTCTTTCCTAGATTGAGATTTAAGAAATACAGCTTTGACATAAAAAACAACTAGGAAAATCACCCTAAATTATATTCGATTTATCTCGCTCTAGGAAAGAGATAAATAGTACAGCCAATTGTAAAGTCCAGCTAATTTTAAATTCTCTATCGAACGAGTATTATATTATAGAGTAGACAATCCAATTACAATAGAGATCTTAAAACATTTAAGGTAAGTCTTTAAAGATTTTAAGAAGTAAAATATGAATGTAATTTATTGTTTTGTTTCCGGATGATAAAACTTTTAGAAGAAGGGTGCCTCCTTTTAAAATTCTTTTTAGATTTTTATTAATTCTTTTAAGAACTTACATGTTAATCAGCATGCATTTTATAGATTAAATCTGATTTAATGAAAACTTGTAACAAATATTTATTTTATAATATGAAATGTTAAACATCACAATTAAAACATTTTGAATATTAATAAATATTAATATATAATAACCATACTTATTATTATAATCATTGAACATATCTTAAAATTTTATCTAAATCTATTTGATATTAGTTTATCAAAAACTGAAAAATGGATTTATATCGGCAAAACTTTAATAAGTCTAAATATTACCGCAAATCATATATAAACAATAAGTGATTGCATTAACTTAATCAAATTGAAAATTAAATTTTATCAACTATATTAAGGGGCTTCCAGTTTTTGCTATCTAACAGAATTTTCAGATAAGAATTAAAAAGCTTTTCTATTTGAGAAATTTACTTCATTAATATAAATTATTATTGCAGGAATACATTTAATTTGGGAAATTATAAAATAAATTAAATTAAAATAATTATAATTCGTGGCAGTTAACTTTCTCGAAACCTAGACAATATGGTACTTGTTCGAAAGATAATTCAAAATTAGCTGGACTTTACTATTGGCGGTATCCCTATATCGCATCGTAGAAGCGAGATAACTTGACTTTAATTTTGACATTGAATTCAACTAAACAAATTACTCAAAATTAAAGTCAAGTTATCTCGTTTCTTCGATGCGATAGAGTGGTACCGCCAATAGTAAAGTCCAGCTAATTTTGAATTCTCTATCAAGAGCAAGTACCATATTGCCTAGGCTAGGACTGTCACGAATTATAACTATTTTTAATTTAATTTATTTTATAATTTCCCAAATCAAATGTATTCCTACAATAATAAATCATATAAATTGTCGTGGTTCTAGAAAGTTAACTTCCACAGTTTTAATTTATAATTATATTAATTATTTCTCCTAATCAAATATTATATACAATATTTAAAATTAGTCAATTATGTTTTTTTAATTTATTTGCTTATTCAAGAACAGTAGATTTATATTGATATAGATATAGTTATAGTTATGATTAGGGCAAGCTATAAAATAAAGGTTGAATTCATTGATTATAGAGAAATTTAATTTAATCAACATTTTTTATTAAATAGGTATGATATTAGTCTTACATAAAAAAATAAAATTTATATGTTTGAGTGAAAAAGTAAATTCAAGTATCCAAAAAACAATATGCCAGATCTAAATGATATTCTTACTGTTTAAATTCAGTTATATATAAGCTAAATTAATTCCAAGGTATATATCACTTCGTTTTCTCGAGGACATAAATTCAGATATCATTAGAGACTTATCCCATTAATTTCTAAATTTAAAATAAAACAACATGAAGTTTTTAATATAAATTGAATAAAAATTGTTAGTAAATAGTTTTAATTACAACTTTTTTTAAAAATTTATATTTGAAAGAAAGTACGTTTAATCTTAATTCACTGTTGTATAAATTTCCAATAAAATAGATAGGTATTCAAAACCCCTTATTGAGGTTTATAAGTGCTTTGATTTGTAGGGTATAGTTGGGGTCTTATTGGGGTTAGTAGAAAAATTAGGTCAAATTGCAAAATGAGAAATAGAAATTAGCGAAATTTAGGGTATATTTATGATGAGTAATATTTAGATTTACTGCTTAAGCTTAGATATAGTACAAGTATTAATATAGACTAAGTCAAACCAGTGAAGAATTATACAGCCATAGCAAGACTCATACGCAAGAGTACCTCAACTGTTAGGTATCACTGCATGTTAGCTGTTTAGCATTTTAATTCTGGTACTAAAAAACATCCAGTAAGAAAATAAAAGTTCACTCAGACCCATATTGACTATCTCTGTGATTCTAAGACATTAAAGTATTGGGCTCACTTTCCTCTTGACTAACGAGCTGTCATGTTTCATCGCAAGTTTCCTGACATGCGTATCTCTCCTTAGACTATAGCTAATATTTATAGAAGAAATGGTATTACTTTCAAGACTGTCAACAGAGTGAAGAGAGTAATTGATTTTACAGTGCCATTTTATAGTAATAATTTAAACTTTATATATGAGTAAATGCAAAGAGATATTACTAATAACATCAAGTTCATGCATGCTGATATGAAGCAGTGTTCACATTCAACACTTTCATTAATAAGTCCTGGTATAAAAAGTATGATAATATAGAAGTATATGATTAAAAAGTAAAGGTTGTCACTCACGCAATTTTAGCCGGTATTAGTGAAGATTCAGGTCTAGAAGCTTATGTTATTCATCCTCGCTCTATTAAGCGAGAGCAGTATATCGAGTTTTTGCATAAGCTCAGAGAGAAGTATAGCAACTAAGAAATCATCTTGTTTGTTGATAACTTATCAGTTCATAAGACTAAGGAGTCTAATAAAGCATATTTAGAGCTAAACAAAACCCCTCTTTACAAAGTTCCTTATAGCCCATAATGGAATTGAATTTTACTGGAGTTAAATCAAGACTTACTACAATAAGCTACTGCTGTATCATCTAATGCATGATTTATCAATCAATACAGTAGACTTAATACAAAGTATTTGCAAGAGAGTGAATAAAGATAAGACTACGATATCTGCAAGGAAGGGGAGAATGAATGTTTATTAATAAGTTTTAGACTTAAATGAATGAAATAGTTTACATATTAAATGGACCCTTAAAAGGATTAGGCTTCTCTTTAATTTTCTTCTTCTTAAGGCTTGACAGGCCCTAAGTTTCTTCTCTTACTGCCATCTCCTGCATATATGTTCATATCTTCTGGCTTTTAAACATCTTTATAAAGTCTCTTGCTAACTTAATGACTGTCTGCTGTTTTCTATCACTATGAACCTTAGCATGCTCTTTCATAAGATATATACCAGTGCCAGATTTACCTACAAAGTTATATGTTAAAGCTTACTTGAAAGATAAGGATGCTTCTTAAGTTCCTCTAGCCAAGCTGAGCTTATTTGAATGCCTTGCTTCTTCTAGTCTTCGGGAGAGATAAATATCGTTTCTTATGTGCTACTTCAATTATTTCTCTGAAATACTCATCTTTTATTGTACCAAGAACACCAATGAAAAAGTTCCTCTCTGGTAGTTTATTAGAGAGTTGTTTCTTGGTAGGAAGGTAAACTACCACTTCCTCATCTTACATGGCATCCTCATAAAGATTAGTGACTGAAATCTCAGGGTAGTTAGGAATTTCGATTAGTTTAATCTCTTTATTTTTAAAAGCTTTCTTCTCCTCACAAAGTATTGCTTTCAAGAATGAAATTTTGGTACCTTCCATCGTAGGAAAGAATAAACCAACTGTATAATATGCTAATAATCATCAAGTTATCTTACCATGTAAAGTTAGGTATCGATAGAGATCTTCCTTACTTCTAAATCCTGATATCATTTCTTGAGCCTCGACTCTTTTCATTTGATCATTGAGTGATTCCATCTTTGTTCCTCTTACTATTAATGAATTTCAAATTATAAATTATAGAATTCTGGATCCTATTGTTTAAAATCTTACTATTAAATATGGGCATCTAATAGGAGGTCAAACCTGCAAAGATACGTGGAGAAAGTTTGCAGAAGCTGTAACAAACTGCAGAGATTGAGCTCCATTTTTATAAATTTAGTTCCATTAAATTAGTACTAAATTTGTTTAAATTTAATTAATACTGGCACTAAATCCGTTTAAATTTAATTGGTACCAATTTAATAGTACCAAAACTAAATTAGTACCTAGTTTTAAACTAATGAGGTTTTAATGGAAAAGTTCCAAAATGGTTCAAAACCTAATGGTACCAAAATTAAAAATATTAAACATAAAATTAGAAAATTAATAATTATAAACTAAGCATAAATATGATCTCTTACACCTCAAAATCAACCTTATTGTTGCTATGGAAGGTATTATACAGAGTAACTATAACTAGTAAGGTTATTAGAGCTTTATAATAAAAATTTAAATTTGAATTTAAACATGGCGGCTAACTTAAATCGTAAAGCAATATCTCTTGGAACAGGATAATCATAGCTAAACTTTGGCTCAACTAAAAAGCCTGAAATTATTTATGTTGAGAGGGAGGTAGAGCTAAGAGCTCTTGAATTTGAAGCAGAGGTTTTTATCATAGAAGTATTAAATCAGAAGGAGAGTGCAGAGATAGGAGTTTAAACTTAAATTGATTATGTTGAGGAGCTAAAAGAACAGCAACCAATCGAAAAGATAAAAAAACATATCAATGTGAAGACTGCTAGAATCTTTTCTCAACCGAACAAAGCTTGAAGAGACACCTGAAAGAGGTACACTCTGGCAAAGCCAAGATCTATTTCAAGCATGAAAAGGTAGATGGTAAATATTAGTGCACGACATGCATGAAATCATATACTCACTCAGCTAAAGTTAAAAGGCATATGCAAAAGCATCACCTCAGCGAGTTCTTGATTTAAGATTAAGAGACTAAAAAACTAGTACCAGCTGAAAGAAAATCTAATACTCTTGAAAAATAGAGAGAGCAGCAGGAGAAACACAAGAGGAAGAAGCGATTTGAATCGATGAACCAACCAGTAGGCAATACAATTTCAGCATGCTTCTAAGCGAAAAGCTATGAATATACCAGCATTAAATGCAGTTAATCTCAGCACTTGTTTCGAAAACTACTTGAATATAAACGTGCCTGCAAAAGCAAAGCTTATAGTAGTTGATGAGTATGCATACAAGGTGTATCCTTTCAGTTATCTTCTTAAGAACCAACAGTATTAGAACGAGTTTGCTAATGAATACATGGTTCTTAGAGAGGCCCAAAGAAAAGATTGCAAGAATTTGCTTAAGTTAGATGGTGTCATATTAAGCTATGGTTTTATCGCACTAAGACTCAAGAAATTTGAAATGACACTGAGAGACTATCTCTATCATAATCGATACCCCGATGATTTAAACGATATACTTTCAGATATGATAAAGGGTATCAAGGATTTGCATGAACTTGGATATGTTCATAGAGATTTGAAGCCTGAAAATGTAATGCTGAATCTCTGCCCATTAGAAGTAGTTGTAATCGATTTCAATAGAGCTTTAAGATAAGAAATCGTTACTTTAGCATAGGTACTTGGGACTCCCGGACACTTCCCAATAAGAGAGAAGTGGACAAATGGTTCTGTCTAATGGAATGTTTGGGCAGTAGCTGCAATAATATTAGAAAGTGATATGGAAAGTATGTCTTACTTT
>ARYC01008934.1:0-17449 GCA_000711775.1 Oxytricha trifallax
GGAGTTGCGCTCGATTTACTTTTTCCCTATAATTAAAATAAATATAAATATGTTTAATTAATTAAATGATGATCCCCCATTAGTAATTGGTAAATAAACTAACCCATTCAGACCTCCATGAGGCTCAGGTGCTTCAGAGCATCGACCAAGGAAGGAGTAAATGCCCAGGTGATCGACGCCATGTCACAATTAGGGGTAAGAGATTATAGTCAGCGGGGGTGCCTGGAAGGTCTTTCTTGGGGAGTGGCTCAGGAAGATCTGCTTGATCTGTATAAGATTTTTTCCTAAGACTACTAAGTTAAACTTCTCTAGATTAGAGGAAATCTCTAAATGAAATCGTTATAGCACCAGAGGAAATCCGTGAGGGAGTAGGCGTCCCTGGCCGAGGGGGGCTCTTATGAACATCTCCTGGAGGTCTTTATCAGCTGGCCTTTTGCTGGGCTTTTTAAAGATCTGTTGGTCCCTAGGTTATTAGTTGAGTGACCGTTAGGGATTTGTCCGTTAATTCTTAGGTTGTTTTATTTTCTCTAGTAATTCGTTCAGTTATCGATCCAAGTCTGGAGACAGGCAGCCCACTGATGAAGTATAAGACTAAGAATCTGAACATTCTTGGCCTATTCCCTCTGAGGGCGTCCGCTCCTGATCTTCAATGTTTGAAGGCCTCATTGTCTGGTCCATCGTGAAATCCTCAATGACGGTTGGGGTTTTGTCCAGTATCTATTAGGGAGGGCCCCACCTCTGACCTTGGGAGCGTCTCCATCGTTGTATCTTCCCATCGTTACTCTCAGGGCTGCCTCTCTAGTCAAGTCTCCCTCCATCTCCTTCAAGTAGGCTATGTCGTCGTGAAAGTCCAGCTTGCGGACTGATAGGTGGAGCTGAATACTGTGGTCTACCATCTCCTGGTAGTGAGTGGTTACATTCCTGCCAAAGATGGCTTGGACCATGTCGTCAATCTCCTTGTATGATCTGAGGACAAAGGATAGGTTGTCCAGCAGGCACCTGAGTCCCGTCCCGAAGATGGCTTAGTCAGGAATATATGAGAACTCGAGTTAGGCGCGGAGGGTGGGCGGCAGCAGGTGGGGGTCGAGCTCCACCGATGAGGACGAGAGGAAAGGTATGATCCTGTGAGATAATTGATTCTCAGGGCTCAGCATCTTTAAATGTGGCAGAGATATTGATAATAATAATTAAGGGTATATATATGAGATAAAATTTAATCAGATCAGCCATCAAAAGTTGGTTGCTTTTTGATTTTTAAAGACCCACATATATATATTAGAACTACTATAATTTTACATAAAGCAACCAACTATTTATAATAATAAAAATACTATATTTAATTCAAATTCAAATTCAACTTAATTCAAAAAAATACTCTTGGGGTTTTATCTTATATTATTGTTTAATTAATGTTATTAAGTACAAATCATTTATTTTTTCGGCTAAAAACAGTTCTATTTAAATTTAATTACTGTCATTTAACTATATATTAAATTAATCTTTTTTTTAACATAATTAGTATATAAAGCTTACCAAACACATGTATTCTTAACTCAAAGCATTCTTAATTATCAATATCTTAATGTCAATTTACCTGTTTGTTTTATATTTTATCAATATTATGATTTATATATCGTTTGTTATAATTTTTATGTGTTCTTAGTATTGATTTACCTTAATTTTACATTTTTGGATCAAATTCTCTAATGAAATTCAAGTACTAATATGTTTAAGATCTTCCGTATGCTTAATTCAAACTTATTTCGCTTGATTTAAATATAAAATAACAATATTTAATTTCCCGAAATAGTCATCATTCATGGTATAATTGGATTTGTAATGAGAAATTAGTTTATTTGTAGTATTCTGTATATTGAATATTGAATTTGTTAATGTTGTAATGTTTGCTAAAGACATTCTTAGAATTCGAATTTTTTCCGGGTATTTTAATTAATTTTTTATGTTATCTTTTTATTTCTTTTTTAATTATATTTTATTTTTTACAGATTACCATTATTTTATAAATATTTATAAAATTTTTTATTATCTATAATAAATATCTTTATTAAAACCTTATATTGATTGAAAAATTATTTTTCTTACATATTATATATTAAGCATATAATTATTTAAAAGGTATACTCTGTAATTGTTTAATTATTGATTCTTTTGCTCTTTTTATTGCATATTTTTTAGTGATATTATTGATGATTTTATGTGCTCTCTGATAAAAGGTTATATTTACTCCAAATTTCATATAAAATTCAATTTTAAATATAATACCAATTTATCTGAATATATCTTATTATAGATTTAATATAACACATAAAGTTTTGATTATTTATTTGTTATTTTTACTCTGAACGTATTTAGGAATTTATATCTTTCTCCTTTCTTAATTATTTGTATTTTTTTATATTAAAATAACTATAATAACGATTTTGATATTAATATATTTAAATATTTTTGAGGATATAAAGCTAAAGGTAATAAAAGATTGGAAATGCAACAAAGACTATTAAAAAGTAACAAACCTGTCAATATTCTCCCTGGTAATGATAAACAACAGCCATCCTCCTAGAAAGAATAAAAAGATGAAGTATTGTCCCCAGGTTTAGATAAAAACACTCAAATACAAACTAGCACAGCTGTTCAAAAACCCTAATATCCCAGAACTGTGCCTAAGTCTCCTAAGTAAGATAAAAAGTAACTTAAATTGCAAATGCTAGAAGAAAAAGCACAACAAAGAAAGAAGAAAATGCTCCATAGAGAGAAAGTAGAAAAGGAATTGCAAGGTGACTACCATCTTATGTACCCAAAAGTGTCTTATGAAGAGGAGTTTGAAATACTAGACAAAATCAAACTGAAAGAAGAAGAGGAGAAAGGCAAGAATAAAGTCACCGAAGAAGATGATAACTTGCATGAGATAGGCAAGGAATATGGGCCTGCTTGGTAGAAGCAGCAGATGTATTGTTTATTTATGGAGAAAGCCAAGCAGTTGTGGGAGTCATTCACTCAGGGGAAAGCTGTTGATAAAAAAAGGAAAGATCAGGAGCTAAAAGAGTAGGAGGAAAAGCAGAAGAAAGAGCAATAGCAAAAGAAGAAAACTTAAATGTGGGTCAAATTCAAGAAGTAAAATGAGGAGAGAAAAGCTAAGGAGGAAGAAGATAGAAGGAATCAGTATGAGATGATGAGATAATACCATGAATAATTCAGACAAGAACAATCAATGAATGCTTCTGATAATCAAAATTAGTATTAACAGTAGTAGCCAGTCAACTAGATCTAATTAGATAGCAGATATATGCCACTAAATTATCTCAATAACAATAATAACCACTTACCTTACAAAACACCACTAAATGCTCCAAGTGCTTATCCAAATAATGCTGGCATATTTTCTTCAAGGAATATTCTAGGATCAGATTCAAATCAATAAAGAGTAATTTCATAATAAATTCTGGAATTTTAACCATAAATTAACAATTCAGTTAAAACAACTCTAAAGGAGAAATTAAACCCAGACTACCCAAATAAAAATTAAGCAGAATCTAGACAGTATTCATCAGGGGATACAAAGACTTTGGGAATTTCATAAAATGGGAACAATTTCTATCTACCCGATGTAACTAAGGCTACATTCTCTATAAAGAAATAGATTCATGATGATTATAATGAGAAGACAACTAGATTTTAGCAGTTAATGAGGTTTTATGATAAGAATGGAGTCATTGGATAAGATCAAGACACTTCCTTACCTGCTGTTCCTGCTCTCACCTAAGGCAATTCATTTAAGTTATTTTAAATAAACGAAAAGAATCAGGAAGTGATCAGATTTCAACAACAAGTTCAATTTCTAACAATTAAAAACCACCCTTGAACACATCTGATTTATAGTGAATAAATTTTACTTTAATCAAGAGATAGTTGCAGCAGCAGAAAAGAGGAGATATTAAATATCCATTTAAATAAAGGACTCTAGTGAAATATTTTATGAGAACTCTTAAGGTAATTGTAACAATAATTTATTCGTATGTTAATATGAAAATATGAGAAACTTTAGAATTTTTTTAAAAAAAGGCCATTTATATTGTTAACTAATTTTCAGTATTTTTTATTATACATCTCACACATGATTTTTTGTTTTATTCAATGTTAAATAGTGATATAATTAAATTAAGATGAATTGAATTTTATGCTTATTTGAACACCTCTTTAATGCAAAAAAGATTGGAAGACTCCCGCTCATAATCCAGACTTTAAAACAAGAAGTAATCTCTTCCAGCAAACAGCAACCAATTGCCTTCAAACAAAAGATTAAATGAATTACTATCACTTTAAGGCAATTAGAATTACTTAAACTAAGTAAATGCCAATCAATAGATCAATTCAAATTTTGTTTTATCAAAACCTTAGCAATAGGCCATGCAAGCGAATATAAATGCTTAAAATACAACTGAGGGCAAGATCAATGGAATCAATCATTATCAAATGCTTCCTACTTATGAGTTATTGAGAAGTATGTCTCTTGATCGTAAAGACATTCCAAATTCTGTAGTAATGGGATAAAATTCAATTAAAAATGCCAATTCTTCTTAATCGAAGCAATCCACTCAACAACTAGTCATGGTCTAAGATTAAATCAAGGAAAATCTAAAGTCTAAGCAAAACTTAAGTCAGCATCATAATAAAAAACAGAGAAGTGAAGTCTTAAGTGACAGTTCTGGACTTATATCATTAGGAGTAGTGGGTGAGAGGAAAACATTGATAAATAATTAATAAAATGGCTATAATTGCTTGGAAGGATTCAATACTGGAGGAGTTCAGAAGAAATCTAAACTTTTAAAAATAAAAGATCATCCTCGATAGCAAGGTCCTATAACTATAAATGGGCAGTCTGTGGGATATATAAGTGCAAATGAGCTCTATAAACTCACTCATTGATATTAAAAATGCTTAGTTAATTTATGTTATGAAATAAATTGTATCTATTAATCACTCAATCTTATACTCTGATCTACTTGCAGCAATATCTGATGATTTAGATCTTATCATTTCTTTATTTGTTTATCTGCTTGTAGTAGTATCTTACTTTAACTTGCCGTCTTATTAAATTTGTTAGTTGACTAAGTTATATTTTTAAGCATCAGTTCTCAGCATTTCACCTCCTTGCAGATTACTTGTCTGCGTGACTACTTTCTTTTTGCCTCTTGATGCTCTTAATTGATTGGTACTTCCCTGCTTGTTTGAACTTGTATTCGATGTTATTGTATAAATGTAATATATTAATCGTTCTTTTGTGTTGCTTTTCTCTTTTGAGCATCTCCTCAACATACTTAATATAGTTGTCAATGCCTCCTTCTCTAACCACCAATTGATCAAGTCTCAATTTATTTCTGACTATCAAGTGTCTGTTGGTTTTAACAAACTCCTCATATAATGAATCATCTGCATAAGGGACTATGAAATCATAGGGGAGATGGAATTCAGCAAAGTACCAAATCAGATTCCAATAGATGTTCTTATGATGATATCTTAAAATCTCTGGGGTAATTTGCTCAGCATTTCTATACCAATTATCTAACTATAGTCTGTCCTCAACATATTATAAATCCTTGAATAATTATATAGCATATAAAATTGAGTTATTAATACATGAAGATGATGTTATATAGAAAGATGAACAATATTTTATTCAGATTTTAATTGTTCTTTTTAACTAAAAAAAATAAACAAAATATCTTAATTGTTAATAACATAAAATTAGCTTCACTACTGATAAACACATTATCCTGGAATAAATGTAATTTTTTATTTAAATTAAATGCGCATGAAATATCTTGCTGTTTATTTTAATTAAGTTGACTATATATATAATATGGTATTTTATTATATTCTAAAAATTATAACTGAATTTATTTGAAATATACTTGGATTTAAAATCATTAAAAAACATTTCTCAAGTTCAATTTAGAAATTAAAAAAAAGAATTACTAAGTGGTCTGTATTATAAATCTGTTAATCTCATGGTTTTTGCAAAATTATATTACTTTTTTACTTGTTAATCATCAATCATAACTATATGGGTAGATTATTGGAACATTTATATAGTAATAATCTAGAAATGTCCATCATTTTATTAAATTTATAAATTATTAAAGATGCTACAATTCTTAAAAGACCGTCAATGAATTTTAGTTTTTAAATAATATAACAATTTTAAATAATATTTGGTTTAAATAAAATTTATTTATTTTTAATATAATCATTATTTATAAAATTCACTATTTATATTAATTAGATTTAATTGTCTGAGCTGAATTGGATTAATGAACGTTGTATCCTCATTTTTAAATATATTCATATCTCCAATGCGTACAGTCAACTGTGGATAGATGTGTGAATAGCAAGCCATACATTAAAACTTATAGAAATTTTCAGACTCCTTAACTGTATGTTTAAGGATGTCTTTTGGATATAGTGTAGCACCACAGTTCCCACAGACCTCCTTCAGAAGCATGCGTACTTTATCTGAGATAAAAATTTCCTGCTCGTCTTTATTCAGGAAACATCTTCGTTTAAATTTAGAGGAGAGAGTTTTATACAGATAAGATCTGGTATCGAGTAAACTACCAATCTATCCATTCTGGTTCTGATAGTTATTCTGATTAAATATAGTTAAATGAATCACATTCAAATATTCCTATTGGATGGCTACTGAGAAAGAATATTTGCATTCTAATTCTTCATTATTGCTTATCTAGTTGAGAAACTTTCATTGCTGTCGAATGGTTTAGGAGCACCTACCATATGTGATCTCTCAGAAATCAAAGATTAATCGCCCAGAGTCATTGAGATATTGTTTGCTCTGGCTGAAATACTATTGTTATTATTGTTTTTCATGGCTAAATCACTGATATTTACCTCAATTACTGGCTTAGCCCAATCCCTAGATTATTGCTGTTAAATTTTAGGAACATTAGGAGTTTAAGAAGAAGTTTAATTTGTAGATCCAGTTATGCCTGAAGCAATCTTTCCTACAAATCTCTTAGCTGAGTTAAATCTCCTTTCAATCTCAGAAGTCAATTTGTTTTAAATTCCAGTACTTGGGTTTAAATCGATTTCATGCTTTGCTTTATGTTTCTTGAACATTTTTTGCACTTATTCCATAGATTAGTTGTTTTTTGAGAGTCCACTGCACAAATAAGTCATAATAGCTGCATTTGGCTTGAATTTGAATTCTTCTATTTAGTCGTAGATTTCTAGTACCATCTTTAAAGTTCCATATTTATCACAGGTATCCATCAATAATTCGAATATTTCCAACTATAAAATTTGATTATTACTTGATTAATAATTATTACATTAAGTTTGCCACCACTTTTAGCGTTTATCTTCCTAAGCACCTCAATGGCTTATTTAAGTCTGAAAGACTGCTCATTTTAGTTTTGATATCTTAGTGTTCCCACCCAAATAAGCAACCAGCAGATATGCACGTTTATGTCTTTGTCTAACTCATCGAAATATTGCTGGACTCTTTGTTTTCTATTGCTTACATCTGATACATTTACAAAAAATAAAACAATATTTAAGTATTTCAATTATTAAAATAAGTTTTTTATTGGAAAGCAAATTATAATATGTATAATTGAGAAGTAATCTTATAGATTATATTTTAGCATTATTTTTTAATATTAACCATTTTTAATTATATATTGAGTTAAATATATGAAATACTAATACTTTTTAATATGTGGTAGGTTTTAACAATTAAATTTGAAATGCTTTTATTTAATCATATATAGACTTATATTTTATTTTAAAATATTTGTTTAATTTTATGATAGTTTTATATTTGTTTTAGTGCGAATTTAAGTGATTTTACTAATTATGTTGTCTGGAATTTAGCATATCATTGTAAGTTTTTAACTCCTCATTTTTGTAGCAATCCTCCATAAATAGCTTGTTCATATATTCAGAATTCAGCTTCTGTGGGAGCACCCTGTAATACAATATATTCTACTCGCTTTCATACTGCACTGGATATTGATTCTGATTTTTGAATATAGTTTGAGCTAGTTAATCATCAAACTACTTCTCAACTCTGGCTAGTACGTCACATTCATAGAATGACTGGTGATTTCTAGATTGGTCATTTAAAAAGAAGGTCTCTTGCTGTGTAGATCTAGATGACTTCTTAACTTTGTTGAATTTGCTGCGAATGTGTTCATCAAAGAAAGTAACGTCTATGATGTCTTCGTTTTTACTTGGCCAGAGTTTCCTCTCCAATAGTCTCGTGAACATCTGCAGTCTCAAGAAATACTTAAAGAACATCTTGCAGTCACTTGGGGAATCCTCTATGTATTTCTGATAATTAAAGCATCCGCTTACTCCTTCCACTGTTTTCTAGATACTGCTTATCATACTAGTGGAGCCTTGAGGTATGTATTTCTCATAACTCTGGAACACATTCACGAAAAACATGAAAAATGCCTCTCTAATGTTATCAACATCTTCATTTGAGAGTCTCTGCTATTTCTTCTTCTTTGGTTTAATAATATCTTTGATGGTCTTTTGTAGTTTCTTGCTTTAAGAATCTGGGAGTTCAGGTAAGTCATCTTTTTATTGTGCTTTAAACCTGCCTGTGGAGGATAGAGTCACTGAGGTCTTTTGCTTTGATGTTATTCAATAAAAATATATTTATATTTTTATTTAATAATAATTGAAATAATCTATATTTTATCTTGATCAAGATCTATAATATAAGTACCATCACTTATATTATCTTCAGCTTCTCTTTGCATGCTCTAATCTATCCCCATAAGAAAAGGGACTGGAGCATTTCTAAACAATATTTACGATATTTAAAGAAAACTTACAGATAATCTACAAGTGACTCTGGGAGATAAGGAACATATATGAATTCATATTTAAATGGGAAAATTAGGCTCTTAATTGCTTCACCTATTTGCACTAATTTACTTTGATCTTTACTCACCATCAAGTTCTATAAACATTTATGAATTAATATTTATCAAACTTACATTTGAATCTAGAAGTATCCTTTTAAAAAATAAGAGCACATTATCCACATTTAAGCAGTCAAAAAGAGTGATAATAAAGTCATTATTTGTATGAGGAAGTTTATTTATGGGTGGGTACATAAACAAAAGATTTCTAAATGGATGATTTTTGCAGATCAACTTCAAGTTAACTTTAGTTATACCTCTTGGTGGGGCTGGAATAGAGTATAACATCTGAGTTATGTAATCTTCAATTGGAGCTTTCAAATTACCTTCACAAGCTCTTTTCACGTCTATCAGTACTAATCTAAAATGCTCAAAGAATGGCTGTCTGGACAAAATACACATAGCTTTTTGAATGAAAAATCTGCCTCTTGGTAGTTTTTCTTAGATATTATCCTCTTTCTTTTCTTCTTCATCTAAATTACCACTTCCACTTGCATGTCTACTTTATTCCATGTTTAATTCTTCCTCTGATGAATCATCATCATAGAATTGGTTGGAGCCATTCATTAGTTCCTTATTAAATGAGCTTTATCTCTGCATCTTACTTCTATCAGCCATCACAAAATCCTAATAAGCTTGAGCAGTCTTAGATTCTTCTTCTTACATTTTACTTCCCTTTTGTTATGTTTTGGTCTTTCTTGAGGATTTTGACAGGTCAAATTTGATATTTCCAATGTTTTTAATTCGATCTTTGTCACTAAGTTCTTCTGTATTTTTATCAGGTGATTGATTCTTAGAGAGATTTGCGAATAACTATTTGTGATTGGCGAGTGACTCTTCTATTATTCCTAAATCCTCGTAAAACGTGAAAGCTACCACATAAATGCTATTTCCATCTGCACTTGTTAAAACTACGTATGAAGATGATGTCTAAGATTGCTCTCTTAACTCTTTGGAGCTTATGGTGCAAAATTTATTTGGGAAGCAGAACTAAAATATTGTTAATTATTGATTGATTAAGTTACCTCAGTGACTTGATTGGGGAAAGCAATGCTGGGTTTGTCAATCTCAGGTGCTCTGGACAGAATCTGAGGATGAATTATTGTTGATTAATTGTTCTTTGCTTATTCAATTGCGTTTTGAAGTTCTTCATCAGATGCCCCCACAATGCAGAAGTAATCCACCAGTGTCTTATACTTGCTGTCATACTCTTCAAGAAAAATAGATATAATTATATAGCAAGTGCTTTCTTGAAAGTCAAAGTTTGAGGCTATTGCAGTTGATTCTAGGTTTATTGCTGTATCTGCATATTTCTCATCATTTTACTTAATTATATATTATTATATTTTAGGCAATTAATTATTTCAATTATTCTACAGTGTATGCATTTTAAACAGTCAATTTAATAAATTAAATTTAATTAAATTAAATTTACTTTTATCTTTTTAAAATATACAATGTCTGAAGACTTGAAACATCTAGAAAGCGAGTTGCTGAAAAAAATAGAGTAAAAGGTTTTAGATATGAAAGAGGCTTTTACTCATGAAGCACAAATGAAGGAGCTCAATTAAAGAAAAGAAGTTAATTTATTTAATTATATTATTAGAATTAGACGAATTTAAAAGCCAAGTATATTATGAATTGGAGCAGGCAACAGACTTCTTGATGATCAAGGATTTATATAAGAAAGGCTACACTAAAATAGAAGAATGGATCAGCAAAATTAATTCAGACATTATTAATATCTCAAAATAGCACACTAATCAAACATCCAACGAGCTTCAGGGTTAATATGACAATAAAATTGATATTATTAATAAGGAATTTTTGATTTTGAAGACACAAATTGAATTAATGAAGGATATGAGGTATTAAATATCATAAGTCAGTTAAAAGTTGGATGAAAAGGCCACTTATTAAAATCTCAGAAATTTGGAGTACTAAATGAATGATTATGTGAAGATTTAGACGCTGAAAGTAGTAGAGTAAGACATCAAAGAAAAAGTGGACTAAGAGATATTCAACAGTTTGAAGGATGAATTTAGATTAGCATAGGGCAATATTCAAATGCTAATGAAGATAAACAAGGTACATGAAGAGACTTAGCATCAGATGGATCACTCTCTAAAGGATAGTTTGCATTAATTAGAGAAGAAACTAACCAACGTAGAATATGACTTTAAAAAATACTCACTAGATAATAACGCAAGATTGGGCAATTTAAGAGATTAGACAACCAATTTCAAGAAAGAGGTTGAAAATAGGTTCAACGAAGATCATTATAAGCTTACTTTATGCGCTACTACCTCTGATTTGGAGAGAATTAAGCAAAGTCTGGATAGGTTTAGCACAGTCACTGAGTTTAACACTCTCAAAAATGACGTCTTGCCAGTAATAAGAAGTTTTAAGTTAGATATAGATGGTTTTAAAGAGTCAAATGAATAAATCAAAGAAATGATAAGAAGGTTTGATGAGGTACTCAGTGAAAAAGCTTCTAAAGTGTCTATTTTAGAATTTGAACATTAAATTGAAAAAGAATATGTTTAAATTTACTCAATATTTTTATGTTAGGAAGAAGTATTGGGATTAGCTTATATAAATATAATTATTTTTTAAAAGCTTTAAGATGAAATAAAAACTACAATACAGCATCAACAAGATGTAGTTGTGGTTATGCAAAAAAATGTGAATAACTTTGAAGGACAAATGGGAGAAAAAATAGAAGAAACAGTTAAAAAGTCACTTTAAAAAACTATGCAAAATTATGAGAGAGTTCTGAATGCATTCCAAAAGTTCTTTGACTAAGAAGAACTTCAAAAGATTTTAGATAACAAAGCCAATCTAGATATGATTCAAAATTTGAATGATGCAAAAGCAAGCAAATTATAAGTGCTGTAAATAAATTAAATGATTGAGTAGTTGCTTGAGAGAATTAAATAACTTTCCATTCTTCAAGTAGAAACTGCAAGGACACTTATACCTTAGAAAAATCAAGGTAACGGATTTGAAAAGACTGAAAACTTGAATAGTAAAATATCAAAGAGAGAGTATTTGTTGAAACTAACCTAACTCACAGCTTAATGGGTAGATGAATTTGACATGCAGAAAAATGATGTTGATAATATTTACCAACTTTAAAGAATGAAAACTAGTTAAATGAGTACAAGAAGAAGGTTTAGCAATGACGCCATGGATTAGTCTCCTTAAAATTTCACAACAAGCATACAATAGATTAAGAAGATTTATAAGTAGATGGCAGAAACATATAAACAAGATTTGCCGATAAATATGTAAATTTTCAGAAAAAATTCAGTCAATCGGAATATTAATACAAAGAACTTTGGTTTAAGAAAGAACACTTATCAACTTTCAGAGACTAATGATTTCAATCTAAGAGAGCAAGCTTTAAATATAAATCAGAGTATCGAACAAAATCAAAAATGTAATGAGATTGGCATATTTGGAAACAGGAAAAGTATTCAAGACAATAATCGAAGAAGCCACTTTTCTTCAACTTTAAGCATGAATAACACCTCTCCTAACGAGTCTAAAAATGATTAGTAAAACAGAATAATACACACAAGTGTGGGTAATCGGAATTATCATCATATCTACGTGGGCGATAATTAGTTTAATATATCAAATACTGGATCTGGAGTAGCCTCCCCACATAATATTTCTCCTTCAAAAATAAGTCTCAGAAATGGCAGCTCTAACACTTTCATTTAATAGGATAATGCCAATGACCCTTCAAACCAAAAGTTAACTTTTAACAAAAGCATTAGAAATAATATTTCGCCTATAAGTAATGATAAGCACTATCTTTAAAGCTAAAAATTGTAAAATACCCTTATAGATTAAGATAAAATGCTTTTGATAAAAAAACAAGGAAGAAAGCTTGACATTAATAATTTAGTTGGAAAATTTAACTCATAAGATAAAGGGGATAGAATTAGGCATAGAGTCTTTTATTAGACACCCAATAAGTAAAAAGAACTTTTTATTTCTAATCCAAATGTTTGATTTAAATTATTTTACAATAAAAATGCCATTAAACTTCAATGAGCAAAAATTAAGAAAAAAAGCTTTCAGAAAGAGAAGAATAAAATCTGACTGTAATTAAAGAATTAATGATATTACAATTATTCAAAATGCGAGAGATTTAGCTAATGAACTCTTTGCACTTGCGAAAACAGATGCAAACATACCACCTCCACTGTTACTGCTACCCTAACTTGCAGTGGAAGAAGTATGATCTCCACTATCATGAGCAGCAGCTGATTATGAGTGAGATGATCCCTTAATATTAATTCTTTTGAGGATAGTTGCAGAGTCCACTGTCATAACAATGCCCTAGTCGATTAACTCATCTATTACCAAGATTACTGCAGTCATGTTATTTATTAAGCTCTTTCTCTCTATGTTCTTCTTAAATACATTGTCAAAGCAGTCATGCACAGTATCCAACACCATTGCTAGTGCAAGCTCATTATCGTCTTTATCCCCAAGGATGTAAATTGTCATGTCAACATAGCACCTGAAGATTGCAGTGTAATTGTCAATTGTCATAATATCATTCTCGTACATATTCATCTTTGAAGTGCCTCCTTGTTTATTAGATTTTAAGAACAGTTATCGCTCGAAATACTTCTGATTAGTGTTGTTATCAAGTCCACGAGGGGAGTTGTAGTATTTTGCAATAATACGCTTCCCTTCATTATCGAGCACAACTACTCCCTTCACATCACCAACTAAGCCACTCATCATTTTCTAAATCAATTATTTATTAATTTATTATTATAAGAAACTCAATTTATCTTTAATATTTAGAATTAACATACAGATATAATATTAATTAAAAGCAATAATTTTTTATTAATTATTAGCAAATTATTAATTATTCTCTATTACAAAATTAATTCAAACAAGTTATAATTGTGATTTCAAAATAAGTTTATGTGAATATTATGTAATAAATATACATAAATTGTAAGTTTACCATTTATTTTTTTTCTTCATTTTTAATTATTAATCTGTATGTAGATTAAGGAAAATAGTAAGAAAAATGTATAATAAACCAAGTATAAAAAATAATAGTAAATTAGATTAAATAAAAAAGATAAAAGAGTATAATTATTATTATCAGAGAAATATATAAAAACAATCAAAAGACTTTAATCATAAGTACTTAATAAAAAGTATTTAGCCTTTGTCTTCACTTGCACTTGATATTTTTTATTTAATTAATCTATTAAAAGTTCAATTCAATTTATCTCCCTAACATGATTTCATTTTCGTTATTACTTTTAATCTCAAGCAACCACTATTAGTCATTATATTCGTTATAATATTGTCCATATCTCAAAATATGAACTTCTATCAGAATGTATTAATGTTAAATTTTCATTAGAAATCTCTTATTCTTAAGGATTTTTAAAGAGTATTTCTATTAAGTCTTAAAGAATTCTTCATAAGTTTTGATAATAATCGCAAATGAAACCCCAAGAATAAAATTATTTTAAAACATAGGTGAGGGTATTTAATAGAAAAATTAAATATTAAAAACTAAATTTATAAACTATGTACGCATAGTATAAAGATAAAATTTAAAACATTCTGTTGAGGGTTCAATTCACTTTATTTTTTAATTATATTAAAAAATAGTTAATTAATCAACATTAATGTCTAATTCTAATCTTAATTTTTGTATCACCCATATTTCATAAAAAAATTACTAATGGAGTTTTATTAACACTAACTTTTAAGATATGCAATTATGAAAATATTTGTTGTCAAAGAATTTTTAACTCCCAAAACCATTAGTTTAATGATATGCTTAGTATTTAAAATAATAACAATTAAAATTTCGTTCTCTGTTAATTACTACTATACTCCCTTATTTTTTTTTAAGATATTTAAATAGCTTTATGAAATAGTTTTTTTAAAAGTATTTTTGTTTATCTTATTTTAAGCGTTTTTAATAATTTTTTGTATGTTTTCTTTGTAATATTTAGATCAAATAATGTTTTAAGAAAGTTGGATTAGAATAATTAAATTTTAATTATTGCAATTGCTATATAATGTAGGATATTTAAAATATACATATATACCCAAAGACAAGAATAAATATATGAAGAAAGGTAGGTCATGGGCCTCTTTACTAAATCATATGTTTATTCGGCTATGAGGTAGTATCCTCCCCCCCCTAATGTATACTTTTCATTTTGTAGTCTGATAGAGTTTTTGACGCTGAGTAATAGTAGCAGATGAACATGGAATGTGCGAGCAATAGTTTTGGAGCTATGGCCTCATCAAAGTCACTTTTTATATATAAAAATCATTATAAATTTTAGAAAAAATTTCGAATTTTTCACAAAATTTAATTTCTCTAAAATTAATGATTTTTGCAGTTTTTAACTAAATTAACAAATTATATCTAATTTATTATAATTTTATAAAGTGAACTTTTATAGTCTTTATGAAAATCTTAAATGAAAGTTATAATGATTTTAAAATCACTTTATAAAATTATAATATATTAGATATAATTTGTTAATTTAACTAAAAACTGCAAAAATCATTAATTTTAGAGAAATTAAATTTTGTGAAAAATTCGAAATTTTTTCTAAAATTTATAATGATTTTTATATATAAAAAGTGACTTTGATGAGGCCATAGCTCCAAAACTATTGCTCGCACATTCCATGTTCATCTGCTACTATTACTCAGCGTCAAAAACTCTATCAGACTACAAAATGAAAAGTATACATTAGGGGGGGGAGGATACTACCTCATAGCCGTTTATTCATTATTAAACTTTTCATTTCAATAATATTATAAATTCATTCAAAAAAAATTATTATTTTCATTTAAATTTTATTTATGAATTTCAAAACTCTTATAATAATAATCTGTTCTACTTGTGACACCCTTTCCCACCATCCTCTTTTTAAAAATATATAATTTCCAGTTAGATTATTTATCTTCATAATCTTAATATATTTTATAAAATATATTTTGTCATATGATACAAAGAGGCACTTGGATTAAGATTGAGATAGATGCAAAAAAATCAATTCATTAAACTATCTGATAAATCTATCTGATTGGCTTAAGCCCTAGAATTAATTTCCGTATAGCATTAAATAATAATAATAATATGATAAAAATATTTATATTTTTCATAATTCGATATGCTTCTATCGATTATTTATGATACGACCATTAGTGCAAAGACCACGTGACCAAGTAACTGGCGAGAAGAGGTGTGGTCGTGGTCACTGCTCTTTTTTTGACGTAATTCGACGAGTTAACACTGAAATCATGCGTAATCAAAGGATGGTCACCGTGGTCATGGCAATCAAAACCCCAAAACATCTTAGTGAGGTAAAAAAATGGTTTGATTTGTTGGGTATAGTTAAGGTCTTATTAAGGTTGGTAGAGAAATTAGACAAATTTGCAAAATGAGAAATAGAAATTAGCGAAATTTAGGCTCTATTAATGATGAGAAATATTTTTATTTACTTCTTAAGCTTAAATATGGTACAAGACTTAATATATAGACTAAGTCAAACCAGTGCTGAATAATACAGCCATAGCAGTGACCACGTGACCACGTATCTGGTGAGTTGAGAGGTGGTCGTGGTCACTGCTCTATTTTGACGTCATTCGACGAAATAAGAGGAAAATCATGCATTTTCAAGTGATGGCCACGAGGTCAAAAGTCATGGTCACCATGGTTACGAATATGGTAAAGAGGAACACGGAGACATTGACCACGTGACCACGTATATGGTGAGTTGAGAAGTAGTCGTGGTCATTGCTCTATTTTGACGTCATTCGACGAATTAACAGTGAAATCATGCATTTTCAAGTGATGGTCACGAGGTCAAAAGTCATGGTCACCATGGTTACGAATATGGTAAAGAGGAACACGGAGACATTGACCACGTGACCACGTATATGGTGAGTTGAGAGGTGATCGTGGACACTGCTCTATTTTGACGTCATTCAAATAAATAACCTTTAAATCATTCATTTTCAAGTGATGGTCACGTGGTCAAAAGGTCATGTTCATCATTGTTACGGTCATGGTAACGAGGAACACGGAGACATTGACCAGGTGACCACGCATCTGGTGAGTTGAGGGGTGGTCGTGGTCACTGCTCTATTTTGACGTCATTCATCGAATTAACAGTGAAATCATGAATTTCAAGTGATGGTCACGTGGTCACCGTGGTCATGGTCATGGTCACATGGTCACGGTCTTGGTCACGAGTACCACGGAGGCAGTGACCACGTGACCACGTATCTGGTAAGTAGAAGGGTGGTCGTGGTCACTGCTCTATTTTGACGTCATTCAAATAAATAACCTTGAAATCATGCATTTTCAAATGATGGTCACGTGGTCAAAAGGTCATGGTCATCATTGTTACGGTCATGGTAACGAGAAACACGGAGACATTGACCACGTGACCACG
>ARYC01008935.1:0-12972 GCA_000711775.1 Oxytricha trifallax
GTCTCTGTTGAGGAAATGGTGAGTTTTGATTAAAGAAGTTCATCTTTTGTAAACTTTAGTCGAATCTTTGATATTGGAAAATGATTGTCTCAGATTGTAAGTGCTTAAGGTCAAATTGAAGTAATTTATGTTAATTTAATGATTGTTATATGCAATTAGCTTTTTGATTAAGAGGTCCAGGAAGTCTCTGTTGAGGAAATGGTGAGTTTTTATTAATGAGGTTCATCTTTTGTAAACTTTAGTCGAATCTTTGATATTGGGAAATGATTGTCTCAGATTGTAAGTGCTTATGGTCAAATTAAAGGTAATTTATGTTAATTGATTGATATATGCAATTAGCTTTTTGATTAAGAGGTCCAGGTGGTCTCTGTTGAGGAAATGGTGATTTTTGATTAAAGGAGTTCATCTTTTGTAAACTTTAGTCGAATCTTTGATATTGGAAAATGATTGTCTCAGATTGTAAGTGCTTATGGTCAAATTAAAGTAATTTATGTTAATTGATTGTTATTTGCAATTATCTTTTTGATTAAGAGGTCCAGGAGGTCTCTGTTGAGGAAATGGTGAGTTTTGATTAAAGAAGTTCATCTTTTGTGAACTCTAGTCGAATCTTTGATATTGGAAAATGATTGTCTCAGATTGTAAGTGCTTATGGTCAAATTAAAGTAATTTATGTTAATTGATTGTTTTATGCATTTAGCTTTTTGATTAAGAGTTCCAGGAGGTCTCTGTTGAGGAAATGGTGAGTTTTGATTAAAGGAGTTCATCTTTTTGTAAACTTTAGTCGAATCTTTGATATGTGAAAATGATTGTCTCAGATTGTAAGTGCTTAAGGTCAAATTAAAGTAATTTATGTTAATTGATTTTTATATGCAATAGTCGGATTGTGTTATTTCTTGCATGATCCCACAAGTATGCTCTTCTTGCTCGCCATATTTTAAATCATTGGAAACTCGCAATTATGCTATTCTTACCATCATTTGAATCATAGGAAAACATTAAGAAACATGCTTAGATACAAAACCACATCACGTTGATAAATTGTTAACAAAATCCCATCACTTTTACTAATTATTTTACTTTTGTCAGACAATATATTTTTTATGTCGCTGGTATGCAATTAGCTTTTCGATTAAGAGGTCTAGGAGGTCTCTGTCGAGGAAATGTTGATTTATTATTAAAGATAGTCTTTTTTTTCATTTTAGTCAAATTTTTTATATGTGATAATGATTAATATTACAATGCTTAGGTTATTTTAATTCTATTAGAATATTCAGAACTTTATTCACTCAGTTAATAAATAAGATTAATCCTATGGATAAAGATTCAATAATTTAGATGAGAGATATTTATCAGGGTAGAAAGGTAACATTACATTTTTTTAAATAATAACTTGAAATTTGATGTTTTAAATTAATTATGAAATGTTAAAATTAAATAGATACATAAATTACCAAAGAAATACAATTTAAAATATGCTAGACATTAACAACAAAAAAGTGAAAGAAATATTAAAGAATTAAGAAGTTATGAATGAGGAGAAATTAATCTTTATACTTGTGGATATTTTTATGAATAAAAACGTTTTGATACAGTTTATGTATTTTAGAAGCTATATTATGGTATTATATTATAATATTCAAAAATAATCTTTTATTAATTCTCAAAAAGACTAAGTAAAATACATATATATATTTTTGAGCCCATTTTGGCACCATTACTTCTCAAAAAATAATTAAGCTTATGCTTGTCTTCCGCTGGGAAAGCACTTGAAATTAAAATTAAAATTTCTTTTTCATCTAATCAATACTTAAAATTTCCCTTTTAAAATAATAGTCCAAGGGTATTTAAGGCTGAAGACTGGTAGCATTACCAATGGAAATTTGACTTCTGCTGTTATTTCCTTGACTTTCCTATACCAATAATAAGGGCTGTATCTACCATAGTTCCAAATTCAAAAAAGATTTTAATCACTTTTCAATACTACTTATTTTATCTTTTTATTTAGCAAAGATATTACCATTTTATATTATCTTTAAACAATTTCGTAATTCTTTTTTCAAGTAGTATTAAAAGGCAATTTTAAAATTTATATTTATTAAATATGCGCACTTTATATTCTCCTTTTCAGCCACTTTTATATTTACAAATACTTTAATGATCCTTTTAAGACCACTTGGCAATAGAAACTAATTTTTATAAATGTTTCCCTTTTAATGATGAATTATTATTTAAATTGTAATTCAAATAATATCTTAAGTATCTACTAACTAAAGATGAAGTTGATGAGCTTTTATTAATATTCTATGTTACATTTGAGACATCTCTGTTGTCATAATGCAATACGATTTGCTAATGCTTTTGGTAAGTAGAGACCTTAGTAGAGGTTTACATGTAGCAATATTGTTTAGCCTATTCACGTTGATGAGGATGCAATTGACAGTTTCATGATTGATGCCAATGTTGTGATATCAAAGTTAAAATTCAGTGTTATAAGACAACATAATCGAGTACATGACAAAGATTGATATTTGAGGTGGTAGTGTTGGCCACGGAAAGAAGAATCTGTAGTTTAAAAAGTTATCAACACCACCAGTTGATAACTAACTTGATGCCGTAAAAGTGAAAATAGGTAAGATGTCTTAGTTATTATAAAGTTAAAGATGATGAAGAAAGATGTTTAATAATAAGTTGTATAATAGTTAATTGAAAATGCTGATACATGAGGTAAATTTGAAGAATTGAGTTTGATATTATCCGAAGTTAAAAATGAGGCTAGTAGAAGTAAATATTGAATAAATAAAGATAAATCTTTTATTGAACAAAATCATGAATGAATACTATAACCTTTATGCATTTATAATTTATTTAATTTGTTGAACTAAATTTTATTGTTAAATATAGTATAAATATAATAATAATATTATTTATAACATTATATTTAATTATTATTTATACTAAATCAAATCACACTTTAGGAACTTTTGTTCATTTAAACAATAAAATCAATAGTACTTCAGATACAAATCTGCCATCATATTGAATCTAGATTTAAATGCATTATTTTTGCTGATCAAAAAAGAGTAAGTTGTCCGCAGCTTTAATCAGACACAGGATACATAAAGAAATCTTCAATCAGATTAAATTTTAATTAATCATTAACAAGTGCATACTTTTAATTTTATATTTCATTTCTTGTGCAAATAACACTTCAAACAAATTTCAACTGTTGCAGGTCTTTTTTCGTATTTGAAGTAGCTTAGCTCTTGGCAGATAAAAATTTCTCATTCTTCTGATTAACCAGGAAACAACAATTGAATCAATAAGGCATTTGACAACGCTTAAGCAGAAAACACCAGAATGTTTTATTACTGGCGGATTGAAGGCAATTAAGAATTATCAAGGACTATTTGAAAGATTGATGTACCATGAAGGGACAGTTAATTAATCTCATTTCTCTTGTCACCTTTAGACTTATAACAAATAATGATTCTATTTAAACTATTCCTTTATTAATTATAATATTATAATGATTATAATAAGGCTAATATTAGTTGTTGTTAATTTAGCAATAGCAGCTGTAATATTTAAAACAAGGCATTCTTTATTTTTATTAAGAAAACACTAACTTATGCGTTTAGAAATTGATCATTTATCATTATTTTAATGTAATTCTAGTAATTATTTATATTATGAGAATGATGACAATATATTAATTGATATGTAAGATCAATTTTTGAGTTTGATTAGATTTTTATAACTATTTAAGAACACTAACAAATCATCATTATTTAATTTTGTTGTCTAGATACTCGAGTATTAAAAATCTCTTTCAAGATATTGCAAGAAAATCTCCTAAAATGGGAATTAAGGTTGGTCTGCTGAGGAAATAATAAAAACTAATGTTATATCCGTTATATGACCAATTTTAATTAAACTAGATATTTTAATATTATATAAAATAGAATATAACCTAGAGTAGATTAAATATTTATTAATGTCCCTTGGAATAAATATTTTTCATACTTTCATTAATTACATTTAACTCTTGACTATTAAAACTATTGATATATTAATCTATATTAATGTTTATGTTGATTATTTTTATCTCCAGTTATCCTTAATTGTTTTAATCTACTTTAATCTACTGTTTTTATCGCTGTTAATCTATATGAGCAAGATCTTAACACTTAGATACTCTCTTGCTTTTAATTCTTTTATTCTGTACAAGACATATTTGCAATCGCATCAAATAAGATTTGTTATTTAAGCACTAAAATACATGATTTACTATAATTCATATAAATCTAGTAAGATCTCATGTTTCTTTGATCAAATAAAGGCTTCGCAAATGCGTTTAATCTACTAGAGAATTGTGGATGTAGTAATAGTGACTCATTCCATAGTTCACTACCGCCCTGCTTGACTTATGACCATCATTGTATCAATAACATTCTTGGAAATAAATAACTTTATTCTTTTTTGAAGTTTTTGTCTCTTTTTTTGGATTTGTAATCTGGCTTTTAATGCTTTATTTTGCTTCATATCTCTCATACACTTCTGAATTAGTTATCAAATTGCGTTGTCTTCTTCTGTTGTACATGAGTTTCGTTAACAATTATCTTGTTTGGCATATCTCAAAAACTTTCCTTTTTAGTTGTGTTTTTATCTTTTAAATTCCATATAGAATCACTTTTTACAAAGCTAAAAACGGTGAATAATTATAAATAACTAGAGATCTTATTGGGGTTATTATTATAATATTAAAAGCAGAAGAGTTGTTCAAGCTCGTGAGTTTGTAAAGTAAGTATTTCATTTATTTATCTTCCAAAGTTAACTTTAACTTTGTTTAATGTCTAAATATATGATCATTTAAAGATATTTGACCTCCTAAACTATCTTTGTCCTTTCTACCTTTTCAATTATATTTAACTCTAATGAGTCTCCTTTGTTATAGCATTAAATAATGAAACTCCAATACTTCTTTGAAGCTCTCTAATGCCCACTTCACTTATTTATTTATAATACAATAATAAATATTTTCAGATAATAATTCTGGATTATTTGATAAATGGTTATAATTCATTCATTCAAGGTATAGAGTCTTGAAGGTTATCTTTGAAAAACTATATGAAAGACTACCACTTGACACCACTCCTTTATTTTATTTTATTTCTTCCTTCTTATCTACCATTTTGATATTATTGTAGAATACCTTTTATCAATCTAACTTTATGCCTATCTTATTCAGATCTGGCTACCATTTAAGTATATTCAAAATATTTGACTTCCCAATCAGAATCATTCACCTATAGTTCATTATAAAATCATGCTTATTTCCTACTACTCTTCTGTCTTGTCTCATTGATGTGAACCAATACTTTTATCAAATAGATGCTAATTCTTTTCATATCTATTTAAATATTTCTTATTAATATTTATTCTATAATTGCTTTTTATTCGCTATTGAATTTCAATAATTAAGGCTTTCTTATTTACTTTACTATGGTCTGTCTATAATTAATCTTGTGTTATCAATTTTTGGATCTAATACTATGCATATTGATTCCTATTTATAAGAATTAATTTCATTATTCCCTATTACTTTGGGAATATTTCTCCATATATCCTATAAATCTTAAACAGGTCACTATGCCTATGAAGTTCAGTAATTTTACCAATAACTCTCGGTTAAACCTGTTATGATCCATCACATTGCCATTATTGCATTCACTGTTACTTTAATTATCTTCTTCCTTTCTAAAAAGGTCTGAGGATTTTGTCTATTCGACTTTATTGTCTCTACACTCTTCATCTTCCCTATCATTTAATCTTAGTCACAGACATCGTTAAATAGTTTATTATAGAGCTTAAAGGTCAATTCGACTGACTGATTTTTCTTCATTTCATAATTAACCCTTTGATCTTCTTGATTATTTAGATTTATGGCGACTAGTATTACTCTGTAAAAGAAATACAAGCCTCATAGTCATTTCTGCTTATGCAAAGTTCTATGCTATCATTCCAGAACTCTTAGTAAATCCTATTTCAGTTAGTTGAATTACTACTTACAGTTCATTATAGTAGTTACTCATACCGATTCTCGGTCTTGCTCAGTTTCTCTAGTTTGTCCTCAAGTTAATCTAAATATTGTCAAATTTAAATATATTAATTAAGTTGCCTTGCTTTATAGATATTATTTAATGTTATTTCCTTAGATTAGTGATATTCTTTAATCTTATTTAAATTAGATAAATTGATGTTAAATAATTTAAGAACTCCAGTAAAATGGCTTCCACATTTTGAAGGACCTAATCAAATTAGCTTCTTAAAGTATGCCTCTTGACTCCTTCTAGGATAGATTTCTTTAAATTTTGTTTCATTAATCACTTGCTTAATTTCTTAAATGAAAGTTATATCCTGTTATTATTACTTTAATCTTGTCACATTTTTTTTATAAAAAACTTTATCATAAATATTGCTCTATCCTATTGTTCTTTACTTCATTATTATGGAAGGGGGGGTATTTATACGGAGATTATATATGCAATATCCTATTACGTTTATTAAATTTAATGATACATCCTACCGTAATATTCTAAATATTCTTATTTAAAATCTTCTATTATTCATTGTAAGGTGTCTTTAGTGTCTTGTCAATAACTCCTCCAAAAAATTCTAACTATTTATGTTTATGATTTACTGAAGAATCGTTTCCATAGCTGCTATTAGACCCAGTTTTCTATGCTTAATTTCCTTAAATATTTAATTCAATTTTAGTTTGAGGTTCTAATGCCAAATATTTTACAAGCAATATTATAGCTAAATGTATTGGGTTAGCATTTTTGACTTATATTATTAATAATCTCTATTCTTTGATTGCTGCGATAGTTCTCTAAAAATCGTAGTTTTTTCAAACTCATTTCTCAACTCCTCTCTCAGATAAGTTCAAGTAAGCATTGAGTTCTACCATTACGTAATTGAACGTCTGCTCGGGTATTTGTACTAGATTTATCATTATAATTAATCAATTAAAACAACTTGCCACTCTTGGTATTGATTTGCTTGATTTTTATTAAAATGTTCAAAATAATCTTTGATTGTTTCTCAGTGTTTATTCGCAATTTCCCCGCTATTCATGTACTCTAGGAGTCTTCTCCTTCCCGAAACTTGCTGGTTTTATCCTTTCAATGGGTTCATGCTGTTTATCACTCTCTTTTTAACTGTTATAATAAAGAATTAGTGAGTTAATTTTGATAATATCCACTCTTTGTATTTACTATATTTCTATTGATGATATAAAAATCATCATAATAATCGGTTAGTTTTGTCTAAGAGAATGTCGTATTCCTTAACTTTGAAATGTTTCACAACTTCCATACTCATTACCTGTTGCAATTAATTTAAGAGGTACCAAATGCATTAATCATTTAATCATCTATTTCTTTGAAGATGATAAGCCTTGAAAGTGAATTATGCAAATTATAAAATTTTAAAGTAAAAAATAAATATAGCTGGGGCTCTTTTAAGATTAGCAAATTATTTAAGTTATTTATTTCAAGCAATTTTTAAGGATTCAAAAGACATTCCTCCTCAAATTAATTTAGGGGTAAAATGCTAATTAAAGTGATAGTGAATCAACCACTTAAATTAGAGGGAATATATATTTTACAATGTGAATTAATTTAATTAATTATAATATTAAAAAAACTATTAAATTAACATAAAGCAATTGATTTGATTTGATTTGTTTTATTTAATTCTATAGTAAGATAAATGTAACAAATTAAATGTATCTAACAAAGAGGTATTTCACATAAATTTACTGCCACTTAGAAAGTTTAAACAGATTTTTTATAGTCTTATATATTAAAAGAATTCCCTTTATTTATCTTCTTATAAAATCTTTAATAATAATTGGATATTCATCTATTTATATATATGAACTCTATTAAATATATAAAGTTTTTCATATTTTATATAGTACTTTAAATGCCGTAAATATCTTGCACTAATGAAATATAAATTAAAAGATTAGTCTTCTAAGAGCGTTATTAAATTAAATTTAAATGAAAGTCCTCATTTTATATCAAATAAATTAAATTTTATGGTTTAATTTAATCAGTTATACTCCTCAAATTAATACTTCTAAACAATTTAAGACTGTGTACCAAGAATTATATCTCAATTAACTTTGGATTTCTCGACGAAATATGGAATGAAGTGAACTAATTTGTTCACTTTGAAATACACTGCAATAATCACCAAAATTATTTGAGGTTTCTATAATTGTATCTTAAATAATTTATTGATATTTCATAAAGATATTCTGATATTCCTTGTAATAAAAAGATTAAAGAACAAGTATTTTGGAGTAATTGCTCTTTAAATGAGTGAAATACTGCTGAAACTATGATAAAATAACCACTTAATTTAAATAAATAATTTATACTTTGTTTAAATTATAAATAATTTAATAAAATTGTTTTCCTTATAAAGATTTATAATAGCTAGAATTTAATTAATTATACTGCTCTGATAGTATATTTATTTATAATCTTTAATAGTAAATTCTAATAAAAATATATTTAACGCAGAGGAATGCAAATAACCAAGTTAAACTAATAATTGCAAATCTCAGAATGATAATTGTTTAAGACTTTTCAATGGAAAAAGAGCTAATGGTTTACACATGCCATCAATTTCAGTAATAAAAAACAATGTGAAGGAAATTCAGACATAATAATATGCATTTATTTGACTATTTAAATGACTCCCTTATGCATGTTCTTAGAAGTTGTTTTATTAGTTTTATCGTCTGCATTTTCCCTTATCTTCCACATTAGTCTTTCTAGAGCTATTTCATCAGTTTTGTATTCATATACTTGAATTCGAAAGAGCTGAAGTACTGTAAATATTTAATTAAGTTGATGAGCATAATTCTTCCAATAATGACAAGACTACTTAACTTATTAAAATTGATAGGGATATTTAGTCTAAAGTAACAAAGCTTTTAGACCATACTTAACTATAAATACAAATAGTATCTTTTAAATCAGTTGGATTGAATGGCTTGAATAATTTAAGACATACCAACATCAAGTCTAGGGAAAATTCTATACTGCTTTAGCATATACTTTAATCATAGTCTATATATAAAACATTTTTTGGTGTACCATTTTCTATTTTGAAGCATCTAAAAATAAAATTGTAGAAGTAGAAAGTGTAGAATAGAGACTCGTTTAGTGAACATAAGTATTATTTGAATCTTATTTATCATATAGAGTGCTCTAAGGATTTCAAGGCAAGAAAATTATAGCAGGATCTGAAATATTGAGGCATCTTATTTTTTTATTACAAGCTAATGCGCTTTACTTGAGTAACATTGCTAATTTTTAGTATTTGCAAATTAGTCTTAAGATGGCCTTTTAAATGTTACCTTTATTGTTTATTTTGTCTTCTCACGATTTCCTAAAATTTCATTTCAAATCCTTTTTGTAGAAATGGAAAGGCTTTAGTAATTTGAGAATATTTGAATCAGATTTCCTTTATTGATAGGCTCCTGCGTCATAATTGTATTCAATAGTCTGTTTTTTAAGACTCAAAATTTATAAATATCTTATAAAATCTCATCTTATCTTTATTAACCTTTAACTGATTATCAAATCTTCAAAAATTATTTATTTTATACACTTAATAATAGTTACTTAGTAAGATTTTTTGTTACTCAAGCTTCAAAAACATCGAACTAAATAATTTTATCACAATAATACTCATAATATCTTTGTGATTTGACTATTTTCTAGACTAAATTATAACCTAACATTCATGCACTTTTAATACTAAATTCATCAAATTATTCTTGACAACTGATATTCTCATGGCTAAATTAGGATCATACGCTTTTCATGATATATTATGTGATTGCATCCATATTGTACCTGATGAAGCTACCGGTACGCTTTGATTGCTAATAGTCTAAGCTTCACGCGATAGAGTAATTATTTATAGTAAAAACTAATACCTTAAATCTGATTATGCCATATTAATTATACTAATGAGGATTCGGATTTTATTGGAGGTAAGAAGGAATACACTCCTCTGATAATTTGTTCTAGAATATGGAAAATATTACATTTTAAGTTAGTATAAGTGTTCCCATTTGTAAAAGTTAGTAATTTAATATTATTACAATTTAGATATTTTTTAATTTGAAGTCTATTGATTAAATAAATAACGTTTACACCAAATCAATAATATTATGTAAAAATTAGTGAAAAGAAAAATCAAATACAAATCCATCTTAATCGTTTAAGTATCTTAATTATCGAGCAAATTTATATAAACAATTTAATTATAGATTCTTAATTTACTTTTATTCGCATTCATTATTGTTACTTTGTAGATTCAGTTGCTGATTATTATTATTGCTTTTAGTCTTCCATTTGTTCTCTTAACAGTCTTTCATTTGGCATGTCCCCTCTGTCTTACAATCTCCTCTGCTTCTTTGTCATCAAAATCTTTCCAAGCTCCTCCTCTGCCTCCTGCAATCCCCCCATTCTGGTCACTCAACTGTATTGTCACTCTCTAATATACCTCTTTGTGGTCAACCCCCAAGGCATCTGCCACCTTCGTCTTATCCTCTGAAGCCATCTCTGCCACCTATGCACCTTCGCAGCCAGCACTGCACCCTCACATGTAGTTACAATCGTCATCGTCTCTTCTCTAGCGCATCTCTGGCTCTTCTTCCTCAATAACACCCCCATTCACTAATTTTTTCTCTCCCCTTTGACTTCTCATCAGCTGGAGGCTGGTCTCCACATTAGCATATTGGCATCTTTGTCAAACTAGTATTGCAGAAGAATTCTCGAGAAGATCTTCGACTAGGGGACGACAAGGAGTACCACGCGATTCTTCATGTTTATATCTACGGATATGGGGTCTACGATTCAGACAAGTGTCCTAGGAGACGAGATAATTGAAGATCAATATTTAACCAAGATCATTTGAATTCCCCTGCAATGGTTTTTTGATCTAATTGAATATGGTTATGAGTATGGAGAGAAAATCATATCTGCAAATCTTTTAAACTCTCTAGCCTGCTGCCCTTTACCTTTCATGACTTGGCGCTTTCATCAATGTTGCAGTGTAATGAACCTTGGCCGGTTCTATCATTTTCAAAAGAATTAGAATGGTGATGGAGTGCTTTTACTGATAACTAGGCAGTGGAATCCTGAAGCAGTTTCAAGGTGCTCGCTACACTCGCTCACTTCTAAACTAATGGAGTTCCCATCCACTACCTCAGTGCTCCAATTCGACTCATTCGCTCCGAGGAGAGCCCGATCAGATGCCTAGAGAATCGAGTCCGCTCAGATGCCTAAAGAATCTAAGATGATAAATGCTGAGGCAGTAGTGAATTCATGCCTTCTACCACTACTATCTTTAATGTCATAGCTGCAAAGAGAATTATTGCTGAATAAGCTTTCAAGTTTAAAGTAGCTAAGGGTCTTATTCCAAGTGATATTAGATTCAATAAGCAGACTGTGAGATCAGTCGTTTACACTGCATTCGTTGGAAGTAAGCCCGCGGTTTGCCTTGGTCTTAATGAAAGAACAATCTTCAGGCCTCTTATGATGAATAATTAAGTCCCTTTTCACTTTCCTCATCAACTGGTACGTACATGATTCTCTTCAACTACTGGTACATTAGTCGTCCTCATTATTTATCAAAGTTTCATTTCCGCATTTGGAGGTTGAATAGTAGCCTGGTCCTGCGTAGGGTCAGACGACGGTATGTCCGATTTAGATAAAGTAACCTATGACAATCAGAGAAAATCATCTTTAATCGTTGTATTGGTAGGTGTCCTCGTACTTTCAAATAGCTCTTGTGCCATCACTCAGATATATTGAAAATCATGGCAAATTATTAAGAAATTTAGGCTAAAGTATGTAGGATAATATTTGTTATCGCTGGAAAGATTAAGAGCCTATTTTTTTAATGTGGAAGAATAAATCGGTAATATGAAAACTAATTTAATTTAGTTGGTTTTTTATTTATTATTCTTTCATCCTACTCTTTAAATTATTTTATATAGCCTATATGTAATTCATTAATTTTGAATTCTTTTAATACAATTCCTTATTTTGTTAACTTTTACGAATTTATTTAAAGCTAAAATAGGAAAAATCAGTTTTTAAATATAAATAAAAATAAAATAAATTAGCTGATTTTAAAATAATTATATACTTAACATTTTGGAAAACTAGATGCCTTACCTTTAAATTATCTGTTTTATTTTAATTTAATTTTATAATTTATTGTAAATTATATTAATTTATGTTAAAATTATAATTAAAATTCATTATTCTAAATACTCTAATTAATTAGGCTAAAGCATAAAGATATAATAAACTTAACAATAATAAAAATTTATGGGATAATTAACAAGAAGTAAGATAATTTAAAATTCTAGCTGGTAAATAAAACAATTCCACCACAAGATGAAAATAAGTCATTAAATATTTCTGATGACACTAATAATTTATTATGAAATTCTAAAAAAACATGATTATACTTATCAATGAGTAAAAATCTATAGGGTTTTCTAATATATTTAAAGAAAAATCGGAATAAAATAGAAATCTATTAACAAAAAAAGATTATATATAATGAATATAAAAATCAATTAACATAAATTACTTTAATTTGACCTTAAGCACTTACAATCTGAGACAATCATTTTCCGATATCAAAGATTCGACTAAAGTTTACAAAAGATGAACTCCTTTAATCAAAAATCACCATTTCCTCAACAGAGACCACCTGGACCTCTTAATCAAAAAGCTAATTGCATATATCAATCAATTAACATAAATTACTTGAATTTGACCTTAAGCACTTACAATCTGAGACAATCATTTTCCAATATCAAAGATTCGACTAAAGTTACAAAAGATGAACTCCTTTAATCAAAAC